>CM021104.1:390737229-390835613 GCA_007115665.2 Sequoiadendron giganteum | reverse complement strand
GAAACCCTAGGGCACCAGTTTCAGTAGTGAAACTATCTACCCTAGCTGGATTTGTGGAGGAAGTCATTTAGGCTTTCTACAGGAGCTTATTGGCAATTTTGTAAGTCTCTTTCACAGACAAAATTGGAGAAGGACGATTTTATTCAGGCTTGATGCAGTGAAGGGTGTTGGATCTGGAGTTAAAATCTTACTTCTGATTTTCTAGGTGATATTATTTACTGAGACCTTGTTTGCTGCATCGAATTTATTCATTTTGAGGTTATATCAGCTTAAAGGGAGGCTTCTCATAGCTGGAAGTGATCATTTCTGGAGATTTCTGGCATTCAACAAACTGCTGTAGCATTTACCAGGTCTGGCGCCTCATTCTGGGCAGTCTATTGTCTTTTCCAAGTGTGTATCAGACTTCCAGGTGCTAAGTCCAGGTTGGAGACCTCTTGTAAATGCATTTTTATTGCTGTTATATGTTCTGCACTATTGTAAGCTCATTCTGAGTGCCATTTTCTCGTGAAATAATCCATCAAATTTGCCCTAGCTGTTCACAGTATATTTCAGACAGGTCTGCAATAAATTTTCTGGAAGTTATTGTGTGTAATCCTGTCACAAGTCTAAAAACAAACCATCATTTAGCTGCTGCTAATTTCTGAGTAGTTTCTATTTCATAATAGCTGTATACAGTGCTCAGAAATAGTCATTTCCAGAATCAGTGTATGGTTTAGGTTGGAGTTCTTAGTTGCTTTGTCTTTTCATGAACCTAGATGATCTGATTTCATTTGTATTTCTGAGATAAAGAGGTCTGAGTGTAATTCTAAGCAGTTTGTTATCATATAAGAGTTCATGAATTGCTCATTTGGGAAAAGTCAGTCTGTAGATGTTGTTTAATGACTACTCTTGTAACTCATATTTATATAGTGCTATGAGTAACTTCTATACAGTCTGAAATATACAGTATTTGTGTACATCTCTCAGTCATTGAATCTCTGAGTCAGTTCTGAGTGTGAATAATTATAGAGTACTCGCTGTCATTCCTTGGCATGGAAATGTAAAGGTCTGAGATGTTTACTCCCATATATTACCTGTTGAACACTAAGGATGAAGCTCAGTTTGCTTAACTGATTGTTGTATGCATTTACCTCTGTTACTCTTAAACTCTATGCAATGTGTCACTCTGAGTTTGAGAAAATGGAACATCTATCAAACTGATCTAGTCGCAAAAATTATACACCATTGGGAAGGGTTCTTTACATTTTAAACTATTTCTTTTACGCGTCAATCTTTTTGATAGTTGTCAAAACCCTTTCAATTACCGCCCAAGTTCTAGAACTCTTTCGTTTTGCAAAGGAGTGATTTCTCAATGGTCATTTTTAAAAACAAGGCAGGTTTTTGGTGTTTTCAAGAACTTCCGTTGGGACTGACGTTGCATTTCTAAACATGCTTGATCACGACGAAAGTTTAGCAACATCATCCAAGGTGAGACTTATTTAGAAGGGATATGTTAATAAAAGATGAGCTTGTCGGGGCAGGTTAAAGTTTTCGAACTCCGTCGATTACCGACTGTACTTTCAAAAGCAATTCAAACATCCAAATTTGTTGAGTGTACCGAGGTCACCCGATATTATTGCCAAGTGGCATATGTGTCAGACATTAAATGTTACCTTAATTGAAGTAGATGAAATAAATGCTCGATCGTACAAAATTAAGCCGTCATTTGGAACATAATCATTCTTCTTGGAAAGTGTAATCTTAGAAGCCGAGAAGAACAGACATACGAGCGACACTTCAAGAAATAGCTCAAGCAAGAATGGGTGACATGTTTACCAGGTGAGTGGCATTTCTAATTTTTTCTCTAGTGATTGGCAATTGTTTTCCACATCATAGCATAGTTGAATTTTCTTTGGAGAGAACACCTGGGAAAATGAAATACAAATATTTGGGGTATGAACATTTGGCTGGCCTAGATAGTCCTTGCTTGAAATTGGCCATACAAGGTTAGGCCATATAAATTTAGATGCTTTTTGGGAAAGATTTTGCAAACCAGATAGAAATCCTATAACTCAAAGGGTAGTAGAAAGAAGTCTCTTGAGGCTGTTGCATTCCAATGGCGGTGCAATGCATGAAATTGGTGTTAGAATCTATATCTCATTATAACCCAGCAACGAGAGAAATTTGCACAGAAGATGGCAATCTCTTGGTGACTATAGATAGAGCTACAATAAGTGGGTGTTTTAGGCTGCTAGAAAGAGAAGTCTATTCTCATTTCAATTTTACCATATCCCAAGGTTTCTTTTCAAAAAAGAATGGGTGCTACCGAAATTGCATTGCTAAGGAATGGTTTGATCCCCCTAAGAAAGGAAAGTCATAGCTTCCCAAGAAAATGCACAAGTCACATTTTAGGGAAAAAATCTCGGATATTATTGAGTTATTACATAGGGTAAGGGGAAATATGAATGCACATGATTTCGAAGAATGGATGTATTTCTTTGTTCAGGTTATTTGTGGTGGCACACAATATCTAGATTGGGCCACTATAATTAGTGATCAACTGGATGATACGATTAGGAGTTTTGCTATTAACAGATCATTTTACATGTCTTACCTCTTTTATGTCCTAGCTTGTACAAGACCTTGGATTGGCTTAAACCCTTTGGAGGATTTTCACGAGCGAATTCAAATCTATGATTATTACCTTGATTTACAGCTTGAAAAGAGCTATAAGAATTTCTCCAGGGTAAATGATGTTTTCAGCATGAAGCTGGTCAGGGAGTTACAGGGTGATCCAGGTCAAAGAGTATCTCCCGAGGCTTATCAATGGTCACCAAGTATGGTAGTCTTTTTATACAGTTTCAAACATTTACCTATTTGTAGGTTGGTGGATTCGATGACTTTCCTCTAAAATTTCCAAGATATGTAGAAGATAAAGTCATCCTAATGGAAGTTTACCGTCAAGCTGCAAAGGTAAACAAGAGATGTGCGGATAGGAAAAAGGCTGGGATTCCATTCCCAATTGGTTTAGGGTATTATGAATGCAATTCTTAGTCAAATGCCCTTAATTTGAGGAGAGATATTGCAAAGTTCTCTTTTGGTACCTATGAGAGGAGGTTCCCATTTGACATTAAAATTTATGTGAGAAATAATCTTCAGCTTGGCCCAGTTATTATCATATGCCTCATCTTGAATATTTTTGTGCAAATTGTGTGGATGTTTACGAGGTAAGAAGAAGAAATTGGATGAGACTCTCCTTAGCGTAGATCTTCAATATTAAATTGGGTCGGAATATAAGGGGAACACAAGATGAAGACTCTGATTTAATTGATCCCATCTATGCTCAACGGGTACAGACATTACCTTTGTCACTTGTGGATTGTAATAGTGAAGAGAACGAAGATATTTAGGCCAGAACTTCAGCAGTCTTAAGGAAACAAGTTTGGTTAGCCAAAAAGAAAGGAGAAGCTACCAAGGCTCCATAAAAGGAAGAGAAGGGAGTTCGAGAACAAACAAGTGTTGGTCATATAGGCATGAGGTCCTCCATGCCAATACCATCAATACAAATTACATCTCTGCCAGGTGGCAATGGAATGGGGATGATCCTCCCGAGAAAGGTAAATGACCTAAACAAACTTGTGGCGAAGGCCCTCTTCCTAATGTTATGGTTGAAGAACAAAGTGGTGATGATGCTGAGCAACAATCTGGGGAAAGTAACCAGGGAAATGAAGCTAATAGGGAAGCCCTAGAAATTCACATTCAACAACCTGAGCAACCCCAAGGTAGAACATAAGAGAATGTGCGAAGAGGTAAAGCTTCAATTTCCTCTCCTTCAAGCGTACACAATGTGATGAGACATCCCTTGCTAAACAGAGCCCTTCGTTTCTCTACGCCTGGGACTTCTCAAAACCCTGATACACCTACATCTACACCATCTTGACTAGAGAATTATCTCTCGAAGAAAAGGAAAACATTGCCTATTGTGTTACTAGAAGAGGATGTTGTGGGAAAACATCTACAGAGAACTCCTAAAGTAAAGAAATTGAAAACTATTGCTATATTGATGGAAGATGAGGCTTCTGGACATTTGGTTATGGAAGTTGCTCAACCTTGTATGTAGAAGGACCTAGGCAAGCTAAGGCAACAAACTACAATGTGACCAAAGTAGATTTAGGCCCTCGTAGTAGGGATGGGGATATCCATAATTTTCAAGTCACTGCCTCAAGGTTAGCGGAGAGAACAAAAAAGGATAAGAAAGATAAAGATGAACTGAAGAAATCCATAGAGATCCTATCTAATTGTCTCAAAACTTCAACAAATCCTTCACCTCAACCTTTGAGTTAGGCCAGTCTTGCCTTTAATCCCAATTCGGTTGTTGGGAAGGCTATGATGAGCAGGATCCAGAAGGATAGTTACTATAGGAAGGTTGTCCAAAGTTGGGTTCCTGATATCAAAGAAAAGGGGCCTCCTGTGATTGAGAAATTAAGGAAAGCATATGATGAGTTTGTGGCATTAAGGAATTTGATCAAATCTGAATTGGTCATTTGTAAGTAGGAGGAAACACATTAGCTACAGATTGATCGCAAGCTTACTGATATCATTGCCATGGGCATGGAAAAGGTTGCTATTGAGAACATCATTCCATCCAAAGAAGATAATCAAGCTCTCATGTGGAATACAAGTATAGCCTGGAAGCTTGAATTCATAAAATCAAACTTCTCAGAGCAAACAAAATTATTGAAAGAGTGCAATCACTTAAACAATAATTCATCAAGAATTTTACTGATTTTGGATGCCCAATAATGAAAGGAGATAATCAAGGACCCACCACATTTGAAGAGTTAAAGGATGCCTTCTTCAAAGCAATTGACACCTATTCAGGGGAACAATCATTTGATAAAGAGGCGCTAAAGAAATTGGCCAGGATTGATTTAGCATTGTCATGGCACAAAGACTCTCCTACACTCATCACTTTAAAATGGAGCCGATTCGAATTGCCAAAGCTACTTGGCAGTTGAGAATGAGAAATGTAACAGTCCCACAACAAACGAAAATTTGTGATGTTGTGATGGCCCTAAAAGATTACCAGGTATGTGTGGCGATTGCTCAACAAAAGTCCGAAGAAGAAGCACTTGCCTCCTCGCATACCTAGCCAACTTAGCATTAGAAGATTTTAAGTTTCTCTTGTTTTGTCTTTAGAAATGCTCTGAACTAAATTATTCTGATTCTTTCAAGAATCAATTATTTTCAATTATTTCGCAAGATTCTGGTGACAATTATCTTTTAAAACTATAAATATGTTATGTTTTGATAGTGCAAGGGTCTGACATTTTGATCCCCCTTGCACTGTGATGCATGAGTGAGAATCGATCATAATAAAGGATCAAGTTTTGCAATTTTAATTCATTTTCTGTAAATGTTTATTGTCTGTGTAGTAAATTATGAATTAGATGCTAATGTTTGTAAGTGAGTCTGTGATCTTTGACAAGCATTTGGATATTCCTTCCCTTTGAGGATGTGTTGTTCAGTGGTATTTAATTCATTTATTTGCAGTAAGTGATTGAGATTGTACTAAGTCGAATCAGAAAGCGTTAGTAATCTGATCTGTGAGTCATGATATTAATCGTTTGCCAATCCATTTCATTTCAGCACAGTAGTTTAATTTCAAGCATTTTTCTTCGCGCTTGTATCATGGCTATGAGCAAGTGTTAGTTTTCCTTTCTTGCTTTCTAGTCAAAAGCATACCCCTAAATTCATATATTTTCAAAAAAATCAAAATTATATTAGAAGAGGGAGTTGTACCTCAACCAAAATTTAGAGGAAGATTACCAATGCAATGGTAATCTCTCCAACTGTTGTGAATTGATTAGTCCTTCTTGGGCATTATAGAGTCATTTGTATTTATTCTTGTAAAGGACAAATCTGTTCACTAAGAACTACTATATATAAATTGAATTTATTGTTAATATATTTATTTTTATATTAGTTTTGTATATATATTTTTAATATTTATAGTATTATATTATAATAATATTAAATTGTTAATATTTATATTTTATTTATTTATTTGCATTTCAATGCTTTATACTTTATTGTTGCAATTTCGGGGGCATGACAGTCCACCCTTCCCAAGATTGCTTGTCTTCAAGCAATCACAATCTTAGATGCTTGTGAAGTTACCAATGTAGTCGGTCATAATTGGTTGACGATAGTAGTCGGTCATAGTCGGTCGTAGTTAATTATATTAAATAAGACTTAGTTTGATAGTTAATGTAATTGTTTTGGCATACTAGTTAGTTTGGGAATTGGTTCCCGAGAAAATAATTAATATAATGAAACGATGCAACAATTGGTCCTTCAACCACCGTCCATGCGCTATATGTATCGAGAGTCATGTGGTTAATGAACATGTTATTGTTGTTGCTACGATTGTCATGAAATACTTGTACTAGCATATGTTTAATAAATAAAGACAACGGTGATGGTTTTATGCTTTACATTCTAGTACATTGTTATGTTCTATCAATTATTCTCGTTTACTCATTGCATACGTTGGAGTTCATCCCGTGAGTAAACATTTGGCGCCGTTGCGTAAGCGTACAAAGGGAAATCACCCGACAGTGAGATGGCAACATAATGGGTCGACCGACGGAAGAGCCTGTGGAAACTAATGAAGAAAGAGAAGACGAGTTGACACAAGATTTGGTGAATCTGTTGAATATATCACTAAGAGATCATGTACGGAGGGAAGCCCTCAGGCGAGAGATCCTTGAGGTAGTTATTTGAGACAGACTGGAAGTGAACGATGAGGTTGACCATCTCCTCAACCGTCTGCCAAGATTGCTGGCCCGCCACTTCATCATCCTGCAAGATCTTCAGGCGGAGAGCCCAAATCAACCTTGTAGATTTGTATTGCTCCTTCTTGTGATGTAATTAGCTTTTGTTGTGATACTTTGATGTATTTAGGAGCTAAAAACTCTATAGCTAGTCATAATTATCTTGGTTATGTCCAACTTAATACTATAGCTATGTCCTTGGAGAGTGTTTGTTAGTGTACTACCAATAAGGTTAATACCATCCTCTAAAGTAGGACAGATTATTGTCTTATGTACTACTATTTTCCAATAACCCTCAACAACAAAACCGAGAGTTCGAAATTGATAAGACTTGTTATTTAAGACAAGTTTTCTCTCATTTCATTACCTCAAGGATCCTAGGCAATGATACAAATTCTTCATTACCCCTTGTTGAAATCTAGAATCATGATGGATTATGGGAATGTTGTGAATATCAAGATCCCACTCCTTTGTGCCAAATCACTTTTGCATTTGTGTAAAGGATCTAGATGGTTTGAGTGACAACTTCCCTTAGATAAAGTATGTTTCATTTTCTCTAAACATTCAAACAAAGTTTGAGGCAAGTTTGTTTCTAATGAGGATGTAATATAATTTAGCTTATAGGGTTTTTGTAACACTTAACCTAGTGAAACATTTGTCATACCCATAGGTAATTAATGACATGCTATAACCTTCTAATTATATATTTCCTAGATAATAATTAAGTACAAATTTATTGGATTGATCAAGTCAATAAAATTAAAATGTACAATAGTTTAGCATTCCTAGCAAGCAATAGGACTTAAATTTATAGGTTTACCCTAATATCCAATTCTTGTCCCATCTTCCAAATGAATTGGAGGTTATCACTCCTCTTTGACATATCCCCATGTTTGGTACTAAATTTATTTTCATATCTTGGGAAAGTATTGTTTTATTTCACCTAATTCATTTAAACAATATCAATTTATCCCAAATTTTGAAAGGTGAGAATGATCCTAGGATTTGTGTGTTATGGGTTCATAATGTAATTTAAAATAGACTTATAAAACAAATTTGGTATAACTTGTTGTGTATCAAATCTATCTAAGGTACTTATATGCCTAATACTGATGTCCTTGATCTTTAATCATGAATGAAGAGTTACTCTAATCAAGAAAAAGAACTTAGGAGAAGAAGACCCTTGGATTTAATGATTTACTCTACATATTACATATAGAAGCGAACAAGTTGACTAGATCGATTTTGTAGGTTACAAGGTTGATCCATGCATCACCATTGTTTCTATGAGTGTGGGATGGATCGTATGTGTTATGGCTTTGATTGTGCATTATGATCTTGTCCAAAACAAACGTGTTCCCGCCTCAATGAAGCTTGATGAATATATCCTCCAGTAAATCCCAAAGCACAAACTTCCATGGTTCTTTCCAAAATTTCTCCTAGGTCCCTCTAAGAGTCAAAATTTGTTACTTGTAGGTTCCTAAAGAATTGAGTTGTCTTCATTATATTCTCTCAAAATGTTGTTTTGGCAGATCATAGTTTGGTTAAATTCAGGTTTTTATTACTATTTCTAATTCCAAATAGGCATGCTCATAATACTTCACTCTATGATGTTTCAAATGGGGTGTTATGGGTAAATTGTTGTGGATTGTTTTGGAATACTTTTGTGGACTTCTAACGTTATAGTTTGGCTTTTAAGAGATTGACCCTCCTAGGTCGAGATGATATCTTGGTGCACTTGTATCTCAAAGTTTGAAAGTAAGATAATCTTAATCCATCTTTGTATCTTTAGTTACACCTAAATTTTTGTGACAACTAGGGATGGCGACATGTAGATTTCTATTCAAAAATCAAGTTATATCATTAGATTTTATCTTTAACTATGTTATGATTGATTGTTCCTTCCTTGGGAAATCTCTTGATATTTTGGTTGCTCGGTTTCCTGATGAATAGATGAGTAATGATTGCTTGATTTCTTGATAGATAGGTGAGTGATGATTGCTTATTAAATGTCAATGAATTGATTTATCCTTATATCCATTTCTTAGGGGAGTCACCATCCTTCATAGTTAATAAATCACCACCCTTCATGGCTTCCTTTGAGAGTAATACTTTACTTCCAACTTGATTGATAGATTTCTTTCCTATTGATGATTTCTTCACAAGGAAGTGATTCCCCTTTTATATCTTATTGTTGAGGGGGTCATAGTTGTAATGAGCCTTGCTCAATCTGACCTTAAAACACTTCAATATCTACTTTGCAATTTCGCAAACACTTTGTATACAATATATGAAGAGGCTGATATGTTGTTTTTTCAGTTTGTTGTTTGATGCAAGAACTAGTGCCAAATGATTTTGAAGGCTAAATAAACTTCTACAATTACTATGCAAGCTTCTAAATGAAATACTATGCTCTCTTTCAATTTTAAATGCATTCAAATGAAGTACTAAGGAAATAAAATGCATCTACAACCAAAGACATTTTTACAAACACTTGGCTTGCAAACTCTTAATCCGATTACAAAGCTTTTTGATTGCACAATCACAACTATTATTTGATCAATTACTTATTACTCCTCTCCTAATACAATGCTGATATCAAATAGCCAAGACTCTTGGCAAAGTACATTGACATAAAATATGACAGTTGCTGATATGAATGCACACCTACAGCTGTAGCTTATAACTTCTAAATACAAGGCTAAATTGAATGATAAACAAAGGGAACCTGGTTGGAATGAAGTCGCCTATGGCTGGAGATGATGGAGCAATCAATAGATCAGCAAAAGGTGCCTCCTTGTAAGCAAATTGAGCCCTTCTTCAAAATCGCCCCTGTTCTGGTCTGTTCTTTAAAATAAAATAATTCCCAATGTTTACAAGCCTCCACTAATTCCAAACACCATCAGCAATGACCAAGGAAAGAAGCGCCCCAATCTCCAAGAAGAATCGATGCATATATGAGCTCTAATGAATTAAAAGAAGTCTCCAATGGCGTCCCTGTTTGCTTCAGACTTAGCATCAGAAATTTCCCAATTGAAATCTGTCATTTCCCTTCAAAGAATTGATGCCACAAATACTACCCTTCAATGCAAATCATCTCCTATAATTGTAGTCTTCAAAATTGGCCCTTGGCCACTAATTTTGCTCAATGAAGTGACTGAAATATCACCTCCAATCTGCAACCCTTCAAGAGATATTTCACTCCCTTAGTTATGCAATCAATGGGAGTTTTCGTTCCCAAAGATCAATTGATTATCTGCAGACCACTTGGCTCCACAAATGCTCAAGAAGAAATCACCAATCATCAACATCAAATCTGCATGCTCAAGAGTGAGACCCCAATGTCTATTTATGCATTTCCTCTAGAGGTCGGCCTCAACAAAATAATATTATTTTTTGACTTCTAGAAGATTCCAATATATTTTAAATTATTTGCACTTTATAAAATATAAAAATATAATATTATTAATAAAGTGCATCTCAACATCAAATTATAAAATAAGGTTTCCATAAATAGAAATAATAGTGATATATGATGGAAAACCTTACTCCAATCAAATACTGAGCCAAATAATCACCAAATGCCTGCCAGATGACTCCCTCACCATGCCTCATTAGCCTACGAGAGCCATTAATAGACTAATCCTGCTGATATGTCAATGTCAACTAGAAGGGGACATTACAATAGTTTTCCACATTTGAAGGGTCACAACTTTTCACATTTGAAGAGTCACAACCATTCATTTGAAGGGTCACAACTTTTCACATTTGAAGAGTCACAACCATTCATTTGAAGGGTCACAACCTTTCACATTTGAAGGATCACAACCTTTCATTTGAAGAGTCACCACCTTTCATATTTGAAGGGTCACAACCTTTCTCACATCATCAGTATTCTTGAGAACCTAATTTAATTCAAGTTGGTGATTTCACCTTCATCAGAACAAATATTGGCAGGAGCACCTGACACATGGATGTGAGCCTTTTCAAGGTCGCCGCAAGTAATCTTGAAGAGCATGTCATGAAGGACGAAGAAGACAAGGCAGCCCTCAAGGCTGAGGTTAAGCAACTCCGACAATACATCTCAGATCTTCTTCATGGAACCAGAGGCCAAGCACTTATGTTCCCACAACTTCGAGAGTGCAAATCAACAGAGACTTGGTCGGTTAGTCAATCGTGGGAAGCTATTGGACAACTGGATTGAAGATTTCATTGCTGCAAGCCAATACCTCCTCATAGAGTTATATCAACTGAGGTATGAGGCACATAATCTTCGTCAGGGGATCCAACGGCTTGAAGTATCTATGGCAGAGGGAAATTCGAAGGACTGGATACTCATATCTCAGTTGGCAGTTGCATATGATGCCATTGTAGCAGAGGAGGATAAAAAGAAGGTTTTCGCTTCGAGAGAACATTTATTCAAAGTGGAAACATATGAAAGAATCTCTACAAAGATGGCTATGCTCAAAGAGGATGTTGTTGGGGCTCTCAAACTTATCAGCGGGTTTATCACTCAAATCCCATGCCACTATCTTCGTGAGGATGGCACATATTGAGTTTGATGCAATGCAGACCGAGTTTGAGAAGCTGATTCGTGATTGTCTTGATGGAGATCCTGTGGCATCCAAGTTGGATCACTTCTCAGTGATGACAACTAGTTTCAACAAGGAAACTAAAGATGTTAGAGAATGTTAGAGGATGATCAAAGATGGACAAAAGGAGTTGAGCAGGCAGTCTATCATTGTGGATAGCGTCAAAGTGCCAGAAGAAGAGACTGAGGACAAATTCTTGGATGAGGTGATAGCCCGAGAGGGCTTATAGTAGACAGTCAGTTGGTTCCTGCAATTATTTCTGAGGATAGAGTTAGAAGCAGCAGTTAACTCAACATCAGTCTTGAGTTCTAATTGCTGATCTCATGCACACCTATCTCATCCTCAGAGATATCTTTGGAGGAGGTTGGACTTTCAGTTAGGACCCAGTTAACTGATGTTAGTTATCATTTGACTTTCATTTCAATAAGGGCTTGCATGTTGCACATGTCCATTTAGTTTTGTTTTGTTTCAGTTAACTGATGGTAGTTTTCCAGTTAACTGTATAGTTTCATTTAGTTAGACTTAGAGAATAAATTCTTGCATGCTTGCAAGACTCATGTTAACTCAAGGTGATTTTAGGGTTCCCTACACCTTTTGAGTTCTATAAATAAGAGCACCCTTGCTCATTTGTAATTAACTTTTGCGTGATAGTATACATGTTGAGCCTACTTTGCCTGTAGTATTGCTGTTTTTGTATTTGTTCACGAACTTTTCATTGTGATAGAGAGTTGATGCGTTGCCGGAAATATTCCTATTCTTAGTATTGGTTCACTTTGTACTTTGAGCTTTTATTAGTAATAACAAATTGCTGAGCCTAACAAATTGCTGAGCCGCCTTACCGTGCAATGTTACTTGTAATGGTTCATCTTTGTTCAATATAATGCTGGTTGATCATTCATTTGTGTGATAGGTCCTTCATACAATTTGTTGTCCTGGGTTATATTTGTTTTTAATAAGCTTTATTTCATATCTACACCTCGAATAGAGTATTTTACCTCTTGGGAATTTAGAGATGAAGATTATCGTTTGATGTCGTTTCTAGTAATCTTGTTTGCAGCCTACACCTCAGATAGAGTATTTTACCTCCTTGGGAATCCTGTGATTGAGCTTGCCATTTAGTGTTCGTTTTCAGTAACGTACTTTCAGCCTACACCTCCGATAGAATATTTTACCTCCTTGGGAATCCTAAATACTAGTTTACCGTTTGCTGTCGTTCTCAATAACCTTTATTTCAGCCTACACCTCGGATAAAGTATTTTACCTCCTTGGGAATCCTGTTATAAAGTTTATCATCTAAACATTCCTTGCTCTTAAGTCCTCATGCTCTGTTTCTCTTGAGGAAATAGGATAGATTAAAGCATTACGTTAGTTGTAGTTAAGATCTGCAAAACTAGAGAAAAACCTTAGTTGCAATGTATTGGTTTTCTTAACCTTGTGCCTCTTCTAGCTAAGTCATAAAGATAGGATTTAGATCATTTACTTTTTCATGCATATTAGCAAAAGAGGGAGCTTCCCCTCCTAATTTGAAGAGCAATCATTACGCATTGTGTATAGTTGTTTGTTGCCAATACGCACTCCAGAGGTGCGAATTGTAACGCCAACAGGCGCCCTAATTAGGGCTTATTTCTTAGTCAGTTATCTGTGATGGAGGTCCAATCAGAAGCTAGCGCCAATTTTAAAGCAATTGCATGCATTTATGACACCTTTCTTGATAGATTTTATTTATTAAGGCATAGGCGTCCATTGTTTTTCATCACAGGTGAGAGCAAACATGTCTTTCTCGAGGAAATAAAGATCTAAAGGTGCTACAGGTGACAGATTTCAGTGTTCTTCGCAGTGCTAGGTCCAGATTGTTCAGAAGATACATTTTCTAGACTTCATTTTTCGAGTGCATGTAGACTTCATCACATCCAATTCAAGCATAGGCGACTTTTTCAGAGACAAAATAATAAACTTCTATTTCTATCTCTAAAATTCTTCTATTCTTGTCTTAGGTTTTCTCTCACATGTCAAAGTAATTTTCAGAATCATATCATCTGGGTTCACATATTTTAGCGTCAGCAGCAAAACCCATGTCTTAGATTTTTTCGAGAAAATTGCCTCGTTGCTTCACATTTTGAAGCACTATGCTTTTTTCCGAAGATTCCTTTGCATATGGGTCAAAAACTCATTTTTTCCAAAATCCAATCATCTAGGTTGGCTTAGTATTTCATTGCCTACAAAACCCATGTTTTAGTTTTTCTCGAAAAAAATTGCCACCAAAATGCCCAAAGCTCCTACAACCACTACAGTTCTCGATTGAAAACCCTTTGCATGCCTTGCTAAAACTCATCTTTTCGAATTTTTGACAATCTCGGTTTGCCTAGAATTCAATTCTCTATAAAACCCACATTTCAGAAAATTTCTGAATTTTTTTACCTCAACCGGCTATTTTTAGCCTATCCTAGAGCCATTTTTCATCTTTTTCTGAAAGTTGTATGAACATATCCGACTTTACAATCAAAAGTCCATATTTTCAAAATGCAATTCAACCCAATAGATTACAAGGCCAAATCAGTCTTAGTACACGACTTTTTGAAAACTGCTGACACAGACTTGGGTCACGTATATCTAGTGGTCAATTTGAGCACCTTGGAGGGCACTAGCAACAAGACAATTAGAAATCTTGAGCATTCTGGGTTGTTGGCAGTAGCATCTATTCCTATGACGGTTTTTGATCTCGAGTTCATCATTACTTGCATTAAGCACTATGACTCATCCACAAGACAAATCAGATCAGCCGATGGGAGAGTCATTTGCAGCCTCATGCCGAGGGACGTTGAAAAGTGCTTTGCTATTCCTCCTCGCTCAGACAATTTTACCATAGTCATTGAGGATTGCGATAAAAAATGGGAAGAGGATAAAGAAAGATCAGAGAGAAAGGTTGCTCAAAGGTGGCTAGAAGTGCATAAAACCAACATGCCAAAGAAGGTTGGGCGTGGGGAGTTCAAGGATGAAATTGCTATCTTGATTACTTTTCTCAACCGGGTTACAGGTCAGGAGGAAGCTAATATTTTCCAACCGTGGATATTCTATGTCATTTCCTGGATTATTGACAATAAGGAATACTTTGACTGGGCCATGTTGATCAGTGAGTGTCTTCATCAACAAATCACAAGATTCCTCAAAATCCACGAGTTTCACATGGTTACTTTTTTGGTCTACTTAATTGCGTTTCAAGGCAATTTTAGAATTTTGAATACCAATGGAACTCTTGGCGTTCAACATGTTCACGAATATTACTCACAATTGGAGTTCTCAAAGGTTGAATAGGATTTCAAAGTGGTGAATGATCACTTCCTCATGAAGACAGTCAGAGACCTCGATAATGAGATGCACATCAAGATTTCACCAAAGGCAAAATCAGCAATGAAGAGTTGGGTGGATTGGTTCATCCAATTTCCCACTTTCACATATATTCAAGTGTATCGTTACACCAGAGAACCTCTGATGCTACCGAGGTACCCATCAGACAAGGTCCTATTCATGGAGTTTCTGAGACAAGCTCAAGAAGTTCACTCTTTTCTTCGCAATCGACATAAGTCAGCATTCACCTTTCCATTTGAATTAGGTAAATAAAAGTGCAAGACTGCTGCTGATTGCAAGTTAATGACAAACGAGTTAGAAAAACTCCACCTCAAGTATCTCACTGAGAGGCGTTCTTATGATCCTTTGGGTCATTACTCAGCACGGTTGGAGCGAAGTAATTCACACAGGCCAACACTTGAGGACATTTGGGCCAACTGCGAAGATGAATTTGAAGTGCGCCGACGTTATTACTGCAGACTTACTCTTCCTCAACTTGCTGATTTCCTATCAGAAGATGTTGAGGGTTTGTCGGATGATGACGAAGAGGTGTTACTTAGTTCATTCGTCAAAGACCAAGTTGCTCGCCAACCACTTCGCCAACTAGATTGGTATGCCAGGGAGAGTACTTCAATTAAGGACCTGTTGAGATCAGTTATTAAGACAAGCATGTACTTCTTGGCCAGCAAGAGAAGGCGAAGGATAGTTCCAGTTTCAAAGCCGCTAGTAGGGTTTTTTCACTACCTTCTACCTCTAGGTCGAGGCCTCGAGTTAAAGTTATCTTGAAGCCGCTTGAAGGTGTCAAAGTTAGTAGCAACTCGAAGGTGTCAAAGGCAGTCTATCATCGTGGATAGCGTCAAAGTTCTAGAAGATGAGACAGTTGACAAATTCTTGGATGAGATGATAGCCTGAGAGGGCTTATAGTAGACAATCAGTTGGTTCCTGCAGTTATTTCCAAGGATAGAGTCAGAAGCAGCAGTTAACATTAGTCTTGAGTTCTAATTGCTGATCTCATGCACGCCTATCTCGTCCTCAAAGATATCTTTGGAGGAGGTCGAACTTTCAGTTAGGACCCAGTTAACTGATGTTAGTTATCAATTGACTTTCATTTCAACAATGTAACAACCCGATCCTTCGGTAAAATAATTTTTTTCCAATTTACATCAAAAGAGTAAACAAACGTGCTAACAAGTCATTGCAATATAATTTTTCTTTCCTTTATTGATAAAATATGAACAAGATATTATAATAGAATTACAATAAAGATTCCATGTCATTACAGTAACTTCACAAATACAAGTAACGGTAAAACGTACCTTAACTAACTTAGCTCCAATGAACTTTAGAACAAATAGTAGTAAGAAGGTCCAGGAATCTGCCTTTAAAATCTTGGTACTTCAGTAGCCTTTAGAGGAGGAGAAGCATCACTCAGGCACTTTTCCGCCAACCACGGACTTATAATGCGGTCCCCCGCACATCTACCATTCGGTAGATGGCCCTCCCTTCAACGAAGAGATTGGTAGAGTAACCGATACTTTTAACCAACTTAGCGGACTTATAATGTGGCCCCCGCACATCTACCATTCGGTAGATGGCCCTCCCTTCAACGAAGAGATTGGTAGAGTAACCGATACTATTAACCAACTGAGCATAGTGGTGTGTCCTACATAACTAGAGCCTGTGCATCCGACAGACTCTTGCTCTAGCATGTAATACGGGATCACGGTGAATTGACAGTGTAATCATTGCCCAATTTAAGAGGATGTAGGTACATTACACTACTTTGATCAAAGCGTTTCATACAACATTTCTACTGAGGGTCAACTATCACATACACTATTAAGGGTCGATTTGACTTAGGGCTATCTTACACTACGCGTAGGTCTTTGTCTTCTAATGGGTAATCCGTACCTCAGACATCCTACATCATATTGTACTACTAGAAATGAGTCTGCATAATCAAGTAATTCGCATATCCCCTCCTATACTGCAAATCTTTATCCTAGGAGTGCTCGACTTATCTAAGTTAACCCAATAACTAAACCTGAAGAATTTACTTGACTCCTGTCCTCATCTCAATCCTAATATATAGTAGCTAATGAAAACAATACTCTCCATATATGGAGCTCATACAATTTAATGCAGAATACAACTTAGAGAGCAACCATTCATTTCTTATGTACCAACGGAACATCCTACGTTCCAACATCACTAGTATAATTAAATACTTATGTTGTGCCTCGTATGATATTGTTGAATTCCTCAATCAAGTACTTCTTACTGGAATGAATCAGCATCGCAAGTACCTCTCCTATTCTCTCCTATACGGGAATGAATATTTCCTAGGAGTTTTTAGCTAGCTTTCCTGAGTTAAACTAGTAACTTAGCTGGCTATATTGTACTTGAATCAAGCTCTCACCACAGTCCTCATATTAATATCTAAGGCAGCGTGTACTCTCCTTATACAGAGATCATACAAATAAAGCAAATGCATTGTCTACCTTTTTAAGACAAATTAATACTCTTTTATACAATCATGCATCACCTATGCCTTATTTACTTCATGCAACTTTTGGACAGTCAATTGCAAGCATCATACAACAGTATAATATTTCGTTTGTCTAACATGAATTCTCAAAGATTGAAGATAAAAGAGCAGAATAATAACTTCATTGATCTAACATGACTTCACAAAGATTAAAGATGAAATGAGAATAATTTAATCATGCCTGGATTAAGCTTTCCTCAGGTGATGGTGGTCTATCCTCGCAGTATTCCAGACTACAAAGTTTCTCTGTTCTCTCTCACAGCAAAATACTCTTTCAAAGAAATTGCTCACACAATAATGGCTTCTCACAGCAATGGCTTCTCATAGATAATGGCTTCTCACATCAATGGCATGAATGAGTGTTATATGAATGCTCAAAATGAAAAAGGGAATGAACATGAATTAGAATGAGGATGAGTAAGAATCATTATGAATGAATGTTAATTCGCAGCAGTTGAAAACCTCTATATAGAGTCATGAAATGCAACGCATTTCCTTACGGGAATGCATGAGAATTGACAACACACAACCAGAATTATTCAAAGGCACTTGGTGGTTTTCTAAGCCCTCACTCAACACTTTAGGAAGTGATTCGACTTACCTTTAAGCCAGCAAAATAAGAATTGTTCAACTGTTTATCAAAAATCGCCACTTACAAGTAATTCCCCAAATATGGTGCCAACAAGAAGGTGATTCATCTTGTTGAGAAAAAGTCTTGGCTAAATTTACAACAACTATACCCTCTTGGGCTGCATCGCCCTTGTTCTATAGCAAAGTTGATTCTTTCACCCAGGCGAAGCGCACTTCACAGTCGCGCGAATTCCTCTTCTTCTGCCATTTTTCCTTTTCATGGGAAAAACTTCAAATATTTCAAATCCGACTTTATTAAGTCAATAGTTATGAATTGAATATTTCTTTTGAACTTTAGAGAAGTGCTTACTCTCTTTCGATTTATTCCATGATGAAAATAGGAGAAGTCGATTTTCATTATACTTAGGAAACATTTGATTTCCAAATATGCGATGAGAAATAATAAATATTGATTTTCATATATTTAACTATTTGATTAATTTCATGATGGAAATAAGAAAGGTCGATTTCCATATTACTTAGGAAATAGTTTGAATTTCCTGAGTACGTGATGACAAATAATTAAATATTGATTTCAACATATAAATCAAATATGAATAGCTCCATTTTAATATTTAAAAAGAAAATATTAAACGTTAGGAAAATAAGTCGATTTCCTAAATGAGATCAATTTAGATAATAATCCGTTTTTTCATAAATTGAGAAATGATAATTAAATCAATGATTTGATTTTCCAAATAAGAGAAATTAATATTAAATTAATTTAGGAAATAATTATATATATTTGATTACATAAATATAATTATAGTTCTTAAATATATTAAACATATATATATTTAAATACGCAAGTATTAATATTTATATATTTTAATATAACTATAATATATTTATATAACTTTTAATATATAATTATGCATATATATATTTATATCGTTAGCCAATCAACATATCCGATATGTATAATCATACATATATATGTAAATTTCCCAGGTAATAATAATATAATATTATTAATATTCACACATTACTGGACACATGCATATATACATACATATACCAGTATATTCCCCTAGGCACATGTATACGTACGTATACCATATCGATACATTCGTATGGCATGTCCATTAGCCAACTTACGCTTGTATCAACATGTCTTATACCTACGGATACGTGTATGTACTATACACATGTATATATATACTTACTTCCAATACATGTATCCGTTCATGTTCCCATCACAATGACCATGAACAAACGCAAGGAAGAACCTCATATAAAACACACAGAAATAGTCAAGACCTCTACTTGCAAAACATACAAGCTATGGATGACTTACCTTAAACTTGTACAAAACTAACTTGGTTTACTTAGTCTAAGGTGAAGTGTGTGTATGCTTAATTGGTTTTCGTTACCGGTTAACCGACCAAGCTCCTCTCCCGAGTGATACTTCCCCTCCCCCTGGAGAATGATCCTTTTCCTGCAATCACTAGCACATACCTTTAGCAGCATCACTTATATAAACATCTTTAAAGTTAGAATAACTATACTTCAATAACCATCTATTCATATATGCAGTATTTCACCATCAATAACATCAACTGTGACAACATCAAATGAAACAACATCAAGTGATATTCATATTGATAACAAGGTACATGCATCATTAATTCATCTCGAGAATTCACATCACATTCACTTTTACTGCATCTAGCAATAGTAAATAGTAACCTCACATTTTGGGATGTAACAAATAAGGACTTGCATGTTGCACATGTCCATTTAGTTTAGTTTTGTTTTAGTTAACTGATGAAAGCTTTCTAGCTAACTGTATAATTTTATTTAATTAGACTTAGAGAATAAATTCTTGCATGTTTGCAAGACTCATGTTAACTCAAGGTGATTTTAGAGTTCCCTACACCTTTCGAGTTCTATAAATAAGAGCACCCTTGTTCATTTGTAATTAATTTTTGTATGATAGCATACATGCTGAGCCTACTTTGCCTGTAGTATTGTTGTTTTTGTATCTATTCACGAACTTTTCATTGTGATAGAGAGTTGCTGTGTTGCCGGAAATATTCCTATTCTCAGTATTGGTTCACTTTCTACTTTGAGCTTTTATTAGTAATAACAAATTGCTGAGCCGCCTTACCGTGCAGTGTTACTTGTAATGGTTCATCTTTGTTCAATATAATGTTGGTTGATCGTTCATTTGTGTGATAGGTCCTTTATACAATTTGCTGTGATGGGTTATATTTGTTTTCATTAAGCTTTATTTCATATCTACACCACGGATAGAGTATTTGACCTCCTCTGGAATTTAGAGATGGAGATTATCATTTGATGTCATTTCTAGTAATCTTGTTTGCAGCCTACACCTCGGATAGAGTATTTTACCTCCTTGGGGATTCTGTGATCGAGGTTTCCGTTTAGTGTTCATTTTCAGTAACTTACTTTCAGCCTACACCTCAGATAGAGTATTTTACCTCCTTGGGAATCTTGAATACTACTTTACCGTTTGTTGACGTTCTCAATAACCTTTATTTCAGCCTACACCTTGGATGGAGTATTTTACCTCCTTGGGAATCCTGTTATAAAGTTTATCGTGTAAACATTCCTTGATCTTAAGTTCTCATGCTCTGTTTCTCTTGAGGAAATAGGATAGATTAAAGCATTAAGTTAGCTGTATTTAAGATCTGCAAAACCAGAGAAAAACCTTAGCTGCAATGTATTGGGTTTTCTAACCTTGTGCCTCTTCCAGCTGAGTCAAAAAGATAGGATTTAGATCATTTACTTTTTCACGCATATCAGCAAAAGAGGGAGCTTCCCCTCCTAATTCGAAGAGCAATCATTACGCATTATGCATAGTTGTTCGTTGCCAATACGCACTCCAGAGGTGAGAATTGTAATGCCAACAATTCACTTGCAAAATCACTTAAGGTTCTATTCTCAATTGAATTCTTCAATGATGTTATGTATGTCTTCTCAAATGAAATGCTCTCCCTTTTATATCTAAGGTTTGAGGGAATCACACCTTTTCACTTCAATAGTTACAACTCTTCATTATTACATTTGGAGACTAACAATAATGTAACGATCCGACCCTTCGGTAAAATAAAAATTTCCACATTTACATGAAAGGAGTAAATAAATGTACTAACAAGTTTTGCAATGCAATTTTTTTTTCTTTCCTTTATTGATAATATATGAACAAGATATCATAATACAGTTACAATAAAGATTCCATTTCACTACAATAACTTCACAAGTACAAGTAACGAGAAAACATACCTTAACTATCATAGCTCCAATGAGCTTTAAAACAAATAGTAGTAAGAAGGTCCAGGAATCTATCCTTTCAAATCTTGGTGTGCCAGTAGCTTACGGAGGAGGAGAAGCATCACTCGGGCGCTTTTCCGCCAACCACGAACTTATAATGCAGTCCCCCACACATCTATCATTCGATAGATGACCCTCCCTTCAACGAAGAGATTGGTTGGGTAACCAATACTATAAACCAACTGAGCATAGTGTTGTGTCCTATTCACAACTAGAACCTTGCTATTTCACAATCTCATACTGGTACAAGGATCACGATGAACTAACAGTGTAGTCTCAAGCATCATACAGTCTAAGTGGATGTCGTACATTGCACTACTTTGATCAAAGAGTTCTTATTCAGTACTTCGAATGAAGGTCATCTATCATATACACTACTCAGGGCCGATTTGACTTAGGGCTATCTTACACTACGCATAGGCTATGTCCTTCAATGGGTATTCAGTCACCCTAGACAACCTACAACAAAACTATCTACTTAGAAACGAAACAGTCTACAAGTGTCTTGTAACATAACTCCTAATCCGGAAATCTTTATCCTAGGAGTGCTTAGCTTGTCCCAGTTAACCTAATAACTTAAGCTTAAGACAATACTTGGTTCTGCTTTCATTTCGATCCTAATAGATAATAACTACTTCATCATATTCCCCATATATGGAGATCATACAAATTATGCAATATTCATTCTAAATGCATTTTCAATCCCTTCCTTTATCTTCTTTCACATTAATTCCCTTTTAAGCATTTAAACATTTTCCTTTCCCCTACAACTACATTGCATTCAGGAAATACCTTTTAGTCTTTGCAAACACAGCTACACAAAGAAATAGAAACATAATAATTCATTCCTTCTTTCACATAGAAAAACAGCAATAATTGACTTTCAACCTATGCACAATAGTAAACACAAAGATTCCTTTTCTTTTGAATAACCAATAACAGAATGGATAATTGAAGAATTTCCCATGCTTGTTTTCAAAGCTTTCCTTTAAAGAAGACGTCTTAGCACTTGCAATGACTGACAATTTCTCTTCAAATTGCAAACTTCTCTTCTCAGCTTATCTCAGAAGTGCCTCTTCTCACTCAACTGTATACACTCAGAGATTGATATCCTCAACTCCTAGAATAGGTGAATGCTCTCAGCATATGATAATCTCATAGCAAATAGAAAGCCACCATTCACTTCTTATGTACCAACGGTGAATACAACATACAACATCCTACGTCCCAACATCACTAGTATAATTAAATACTTATGTTGTGCCTTATGTAATATTGTTGAATTCCTCAATCAAGTACTTCCTACTGGGATGAATCTGCATCGCAAGTACTTCTCCTATTCTCTCTTATACAGGAATGAATATTTCCTAGGAGTTTTAACTAGCTTTCCTGAGTTAAATTAATAACTTAGCTAGCTATATTGTATTTTAATTCAAGCTCTCATCACAGTCCTAGTATTAATATCTAAGGTAGCGTATACCCTCTTTATACAGAGATAAGTAAAGCAATAATACTAAATGCATTATCTAACCCTTCAAGATAAACAATACTCTCTTTAACAATCATGCATCATCTATGACTTATTTACTCAATGCAAGCTTTTGGACAGTCTATTGCAAACATCATACAGCAGAAAAATTACTTTATTTATCTAACAAGATATTGAACAAGACTTCACAAAGGATCAAAGATGTAATGTATTGAGAATAGTTAACGATGCCTGGATTAAGCTTTCCTCTGATGATGACGATGTGGTTTGTACTTGCAGCACTTCCAGACTACAAAATTCCTCCTAAACTTACTACTTTCTGTTTAGTAAGCTCACTATTATTCTCACTTCAATGCTGTTTTTGCAGCTTAAGTTCTTTGAAGAAACAATGTGAAATAATGGTGTTTCACATCTCTCAAATAATAAAAAATCATACTCAGAAATTGTGTTCTCAGAAGGATATGAATGTAAAAGACTTGGTGTCTTTCAACCCCAACTGTTGATGAAGAATGCAATTTTTGTTTGGTGTTTTTCTGTTTTGTAATGTTTTGGTGGGTTTTTGCGGTTATATGATTTTTTGTTGAATTTAATATAAGCAACCAGCTAGACATAATTCATTGCAACAACAGGAATTCGAGCATAATATTCTTCTAAATAGGCTGCAAATAACTTTTATTGATAATAGAACGTATACAAAGCATAACCCACATTAATACATGCTCAAGAATGTGATTATGAAGCTCTTATAAAATTCTGGAAATTAATTGCAAAAACCTGGAATTAATTTGCAGCAGCTATAAAACCCTTACATGGTACGGCCTGTTTGAAATACATTACTTCTCCCCTTCACAATTGATGAAATGCCTCTCGAAAACCCTCAACGTAGCAAAGTAAACCCTTGTGTAGATTCCACAAATATGCAAGTACTGTAGCATTACTGTAGCAGTTTACTATTCACGGGTACTGTAGCAATTTACCAAGCTTCTAATCTGCAAATGTTTATTCCTTGAAACCTTGAATAGAACTTCTCAAATATGCACAAATTTGACTTCTGAATAAAGCCAACTTAGGAGCAATCTTCAGCTGAATGTCTCACAACCTCAGAATGCTAGACTATGAAGAGTTTCCGTTCTCCAAAGCCTGATAGTGACTGAAATCTGCAAAAACCCTTGTTTCACAAACTCCAAAGTTCTCCGAGAAGAAGAAAGACAAATTAGAATAATCAACATCATAATGGTTCGATTTGTCTTTGGTGAAATATATATATTCTCCCAATAGGGTCGACCCTTCTCAAAAAGCAATTAAATGATATTAAATTCGCCTCTTTGACTTAGGCTATTTAATTAATAAATGGCATCCCTTTATAAATGAATAATAAATATTCATTTCATAATAATATCGCTCCTTTATTATAAAGTTATAGAGTACTTTATAATAAGCCATTTAATAATTAATATTTCATTTAACCACTAATATAATCATTTGTTGAAATATGATAGCTTTGGTTAGATATAGATATCAATGATCACTTATCTGATCATCTCCAGATTGGATAACATTTAGTTATACAAAGATAAATATAATCGAACCTTCATATTTGCTAAATAATCTAAACCGATTGATGATCGGTTGACTTAGTTAGACGAAGGGGCACTTTACTTAAGACACGTCCATGAGTGGATGTGTCTCCACTTTGTGGAGACATGTCCGCTCATGGGACGCGTCTCTCTAAATTATATTTATAGCAAATCCGATCCACAAGAACAATCATCGAAATTAATAAATGTTTTCTCTTGTAAGATCGAATATCTCCGCTCATGGGACGTGTCTCTCTAAATTATATTTATAGCAGATCCGATCCACCAAAACAATCATCGAAATTAATAAATGTTTTCTTTTGTAAGATTGAATATCATAATGGAAACTTCAGACTTGTCGAGATCTGATAAGTATTAAACATGGTATCAGAGCGTTTTAATCTCCAGAAGTTGCGATTCGGAAAGCAGTATCGTATGAAGCAAGAAGTCACAGGAGAAGTGCTGGAGTGATCGTCTGGTATGCAACCCAATGATGGAAATCTTCAATGAGTGCCGGCCAGAGCCATCGGTTCTGTCTAGACGGCGGAGGGAAATCTTGGTCTCGATTGGTTGAAATGCGCCTATCTTCAGAAGAATTTCATACTCAAAGATTTGGAGGTTTCACCTAAATATATCATATTGGAATTTTGTGTTTGGCATAACCGGTATTTGGTATAGTCCAGAATTCATCCTTCAATTATTTGCTTCAGTGCTGATTGTGCGTATAAGAAGCCATTAATACATCGAAGGGAAAGTTATAGAGATTGAACTCTTATAGGCATCTTTGATTGAGAGATAAGTATTTCATGTCCTTAATAATGCTCATGAATTTTTATGTAGTCATTAATTCATGATATAAACATTGGATAAGTGAATCTTGTATGCTTCTAGCATTTGTACTTTTCTTCAGAATGGTTGAGGTCTGCAATGATATCCTGGTGTAGCAGGAAACAATCTTTTGTGGCACTGAGTATAACAAAAGCCGATTATATTTCATCCTCTATGGGAGCAAGAGAAGCAATATGGCTCCGGAAATTGCTTGTGGGATTATTTGATCAAAGCATATAAAGATTCCTTACCACTATGTGTGAGACATGGTAGAAAAGAATGTGATACAGTTGGAGTATATTAATACAAGTGATCAAACAACAGGCATTCACCAAAACTCTCTCCAGAGTCAAGTTGAACACTTCAGGAAGAAAGTTGGTATGGTTGAAATGTAAGTTATTTTTGAGATTGAGACTCAAATTGTTTATTTGTACTAATGTATATGTTTAAAAGATGTTTAATGTGTAAACTCTTTTGTCATGTGTGTGACTCCATAACTTTATGGGCTCACCCCCTGTGTACATTATTGAAAGGTGACGATCTTTCTAATAATGAACACTTTGACATTGTAAGGTGACGACTTTACAATGATTAGTTTCACCATCATGATGGATATCATGCGACTTGATATCCGTGGACATGTCATGATAGTATCTCTTGGACACTTTGATAGATATCATGAGATTTGATATAAATTTGTAGATCATTATGATCCTTATTCATGGTGGATATGTATATTTGTGGATATGCCATGATTTATTATGGTAGACATCATGTGACTTGATGTCAGTGCACATACCATAATGAAGATGTGTTATGAAGAATGTCATGTGACTTGACACTTTTAGTATACCACATCTTTTGATATCACGAGTAAGGTGATATCACTTGGTTGGAGTTATCTTCCCTAGCTAAGAGGGAGTGTTGAAATATGGTAGCTTTGGTCAGATATAGATATCAATAATCACTTATCTGATCATCTCCATATTGGATAACATTTAGTTATACAAAGATAAATATAATCAAACCTTCATATTTGCTAAATAATCTAAACCGATTGATGATCGGTTGACTTAGTTAGACGAAGGGGCACTTTACTTAAGACACGTCCATGAGTGGACGTGTCTCCACTTTGTGGAGACAGGTCCGCTCATGGGACGTGTCTCTCTAAATTATATTTATAGCAAATCCGATCCACAAGAACAATCATCGCAATTAATAAATGTTTTCTCTTGTAAGATCGAATATCATAATGGAAACTTCAGACTTGTTGAGATCTGATAAGTATTAAACATCATTATTTGACTTTATAATATAAAGTCACAATAATAATTATTTAATCATCATTAAATACTCAAATATTCTTTGTTTGCTCATCCAACTGCCAAACTGGGTTGAGTCTGAGAAAACCAACTGAACCAGGTGCCCTGCCAAAAATAGTAAACCTAGACAACCTGACTTACTATAAATATCAAGTGTCTAAATATCACTCTGTGAGCATCTGCAAAGGTCCAAACCTAAATCAGAAAATGAAGTACTGTCTCCAACCACCGAGTAACTACCACAAAGGACCGTCTATCCATAACTGTCAGCCTACGAGGGCCAGGAATAGGCTAAACCTCAACAAACTGATGCTCGTAAAAATGGGGACATTACAATCCGCCCTCCCTAAAATTGCTTGTCCCCA
This sequence comes from Sequoiadendron giganteum, assembly GCA_007115665.2. NCBI lineage: Eukaryota > Viridiplantae > Streptophyta > Pinopsida > Cupressales > Cupressaceae > Sequoiadendron > Sequoiadendron giganteum. The sequence goes on along the minus strand of CM021104.1, from coordinate 390,808,805 downwards.
AGCAATCTCTATTGCAAAGAAACACCATGTCACCGGAGGTCCCAAAGAAGACCGAGTAATGTCCCACACATGAACACAACTATTGTAGCACCGGCAAGAACTCAACTGTGCAAGGAGAGACAACAAACCAGCTATCCAATCCATGCACACTAAAACTGTGCATCAAACTCGACTCATGTACATGTGAACCAAATGTGAAACTACGAACAAACCACACCATGTACATGCCGCAATACTCACCAATGAACTCCGATTGGAACCTTGATGCACACAAAGGATCCCATCGCACACTGGAGAGTGTCCAACAGAATATCCCTGGATCCCAAATCCAGACTAGAAGTTTGCCATGTTAAACACCCCCAGACTTTCGCTACTCAAATCTAATCTCAACTTCACCATGCTGAAAATGGTGAAGCAACCTGTCCAGACCCATCCAGACTGCCGTGCCAAACCTATCACCACCTAGATCCCAATACAATCTGAACTCACATCCATCTGTCATGAAAAGACAAAAATATCTAGAAGCATCCGCAACACAATATCTCTCTACAACCTCTGCGAAACTCCCATGGATGTGATAACTAATGAAGCCATCATGCCCATTGCCACTACAACCTCCCTGAATCCCTGTCTCCAATTGAAACTCAAAAGTGGCAAACTTTGTCAGGTACACATCAGTATGATGGTAATCCAACCTTTGATCCTCAACTACGCAAAAAGAATCATCATACAAACTCTCTATCCCATGCACACAAGGACTGTGCATCGAAAACATATCGTATGCAGGTGGATCAAAGGAAAAACTGTAAGTGCCCCTTATTGTGTACACACTGTAAAACTCCTTCGTAAGCCCTGTTTGAAATCCTACTGCATTGGAAAGATCCCAAACACTGCGATTATCGCTCAACCCTGAACCAGTATCAGGAGTGTGATCGACTTCCAACTCGAAGAGTGGATTATCATAGATCAAACCACCATCAAACTCAAATAGTGGATTATTCACAAATTGCACAACCACTCCATGCTGATCTGAATCATCCAACTCTGAGTCCTTGGAACAATAAATTGACTTGTACTCCTGAATCAGCTCAACAAACTGATAAGCAACATTGTGTGTGCTATCAACTTCGCACACAATATCATCGAAGGTCCTGCTGCTAGGTACTTCATAGGATGGCTCAACTGGCAAGGTAGAAGTTGTTGTTCTATGAATATCTTCACACCATTCTGCTGCCAAAGCAACTGCATGTCCATCCAAAGCACGATCCTGGGATTCACTGCCAATAAATGAATTTTCTGTTTTGTTTTTTAAAACCTGATATGAAATATCAAACTCACTGTGGCATGAATCTTCATCAATTTTTTCCCTATACACCCTCTTGAAATACTCTACCAATCCAATATGTTCAGGATACAAAGTGACAATAAAGGTCAGGTAATCATTAAGTGAGTACTGTACCTTGAAATCATCAGGCATACTTTGATATCCCTCAAAAATTTGAGGGGCTTCCCGTTCATAACTTTCCCTCATCTTGATGGCATCTTGTTCAATTTCTTCCCTGGTTTTCCCTACAATACTATACCAACCCATAACTGAAACTGGCTGGTAACTGACGAGTGTTGGTCACTCAAATGTTGTCAATGTGAGCTCTCTGAAAAATTTAATTCAAACCCCAATAGGATGGTAGGAAACCGCTCTGATACCACTGTAAGAGACCTGGTGTCTCTCAACCCCAACTGCTGAAGAAGAATGCAATTTTTGTTTGGTATTTTTCTGTTTTGTAATGTTTTGGTGGGTTTTTGCGGTTATATGATTTTTTGTTGAATTTAATATAAGCAACCAGCTAGACATAATTCATTGCAACAACAGGAATTCGAGCATAATATTCTTCTAAATAGGCTGCAAATAACTTTTATTGATAATAGAACGTATACAAAGCATAACCCACATTAATACATGCTCAAGAATGTGATTATAAAGCTCTTATAAAATTCTGGAAATTAATTGCAAAAACTTGGAATGAATTTGCAGCAGCTATAAAACCCTTGCATGGTATAGCCTGTTTGAAATACGTTACTTCTCCCCTTCACAATTGATGAAATGCCTCTCGAAAACCCTCAACACAGCAAAGTAAACCCTTGTGTAGATTCCACAAATATGCAAGTATTGTAGCGTCTACTGTAGCACAACACTGTAGCATTACTGTAGTGGTTTACTATTCATGGGTACTGTAGCAATTTACCAAGCTTCTAATCTGCAAATGTTTATTCCTTGAAACCTTGAATAGAACTTCTCAAATATGCACAAATTTGACTTCTGAATAAAGCCAACTCAAGAGCAATCTTTAGCTGAATCTCTCACAACCTCAAAATGCTAGACTATGAAGAGTTCTCGTTCTCCAAAGCCTGATAGTGACTGAAATCTGCAGAAACCCTTGTTGCACAAACTCCAAAGTTCTTCGAGAAGAAAAAAGAAAAATTAGAATAATCAACATCATAATGGTTCGATTTGTCTTTGGTTAAATATATATATTCTCCCAATAGGGTCGACCCTTCTCAAAAAGCAATTAAATGATATTAAATTCGCCTCTTTGACTTAGGCTATTTAATTAATAAATGGTGTCCCTTTATAAATGAATAATAAATATTCATTTAATAATAATATTGCTCCTTTATTATAAAGTTATAAAGTACTTTATAATAAGCCATTTAATAATTAATATTTCATTTAACCACTAATATAATCATTATTTGACTTTATAAAATAAAGTCACAATAATAATTATTTAATCATCATTAAATACTCAAATATTCTCTGTTTGCTCATCCAACTGCCAAACAAGGTCGAGTCTAAGAAAACCAACTAAACCAGGTGCCCTGCCAGAAATAGTAAACCCTGACAACCTGACTTACTATAAATAGTAAGTGTCTAAATATCACTCTGTGAGCATCTGCAAAGGTCCAAACCTGAATCAAAAAATGAAGTACGGTCTCCAACCACTGGGTAACTGCCACAAAGGACCCTCTATCCATAACTATCATCCTACGAGGGCCAGGAATAGGCGAAACCTCAACAAACTGATGCTTGCGAAAATCGGGACATTACAATGAACTGCTCTCAGATTTTTATGCACCATGGAATATAAATTTGTCTCAGAAGAATGTGAATTGATCACAAAAATTTAGCTCAGAAGACAATGCGAATTGGTGAATTTGAAAGAGGAATGGGTGTCCTTTTATAGAGCCCCAACCTCTCTTGTTTCCTTATTTGTAGGCATGAAAAATGCCACCACTACAATTTAGACTTGTTCAACCATAATGTGGCAAATTTAAACATGATTCATAGTTGTTTTAGTGAGGATTCGACCTCCATTAGTGACAGCAAGATGGAGAATGGTTCAAAACGGATATGTTCAACATGGAGAAAGTCGGCACTTCCAGGTATGGCGCCACATTATCAGTGACTCAGAAATATGGGAAAGGTCAAGCTTAAACGCCAAACACCTCATTCATATTCTTGATGTGTCGACTATCTTTAAGTTGGTTGAAGAATTTGCCTAGGGGAATCACTCCTCCCAGGTGCAGCATTTTCAGTGCCACCATTTTTCATATTCACGGGAAAACTCAGTTTTCCCAAATATTTAAAATCTGACTTTATGAAGTCTATAGTTTATGAATTGAAAATTTCCTTTATGCTTTAGTCAAGTTCTTACTCATTTGATTTATTTCATGATGGAAATAAGAAAAGTTGATTTCCATAATACTTAGGGAATAATTGATTTCCTAAATATGTGACGAGAAATAATCAAATATTGATTTCCATTATATTTAAATTTCTTTAAATGAAAAGGCTCGATTCTCTTTTTTTGCCATTTACTAATTCTCTAAAGTTCCATTTAAATATTTACTTCCAAGTAAAAATTTAAATCTTTTAATTTCACTTTAGATTTTTAAAATATTTTAAACTATATATTATATTTTTATATATATATTATCTTATACATCCGTTATATAATATATATAAATATCTATTTACATATATATTTATGTATATATCATTTAATATCTATATGCCATTGATATATACATACAGACATACTATTGGCGTTTCAATTAGCACCTCTGGAGTGCTTATTGGAAACGGACAGCTATTGCAAGTGTGTTAGTACATGCTCTTCGGATTATAGAGAGGAAGATCTCTCTTTGCTGATTTTCTATGTAAAAAAGGGCATACTAAGGTTCCTATCTTTTTTACTCAGCGACAGGACACAAGGGTGCATAAACACAATGCGTCGTAGCTAAGCTTTTTCTCTGGTTTCCGCATATCTTAACTATGACTAACTAGCTTCCAGACTATCCTACCTCTTCAAGATAAACAGAGCATGATGGCATAGGAGCGAAATAGATGGGTTGGATCACTTGAACCCTCCGTCTCAGTGGAATATGGCCGAGGCTCTGAACTCTCGGATATATACCAAGATAAGGCTCGATACAGGTAAACACTTTTTTATGGTAAATTGGATCTGAGACTTGCCAAGGAGGAGGAACTCCTGTTCGAGGTGTAGGCTTGCAAACAGCTCACTGGAAACAACAAGGTACGATGACTTGACTAACAGGATTCCCGAAGAGGTGGCGACACCTGTCCAAACTGTAGGCTGAAAGACAAATCATTAAACAACATCATATGATAATGATCGATAACAAAATATCCAAGGAGGTGACGACACCTGTCCAAGGAGTAGATTGAAACAATACACTATTTGAAAACAAGACTTTGAAAGAACTCAAGTATTTAGATCAAGCAAGCATGCGCCATCTGATTTATTTCTTCAAGCTTCTCCAAAGAATTACAAAGGTCCAGACAACAAAGAAACGAAATCATGCACAATTACGATCAACCAACGAACTCTCATCCAAGAGTGAACAGATATGAACAAGCTAGCTCTGGCAACAATGGCGCAACAATTTTTCTTAGCAAATAAAGGTTAAACAAATAATGAGCCCAAGGCTCTTATTTATAGAAACTCAAAGGAGTAGGCAACCCTAAAATCTCCTTGAGTTAACAATCAGTTCTTGCCAATTAGCAAGATTTATTCCTATGTCTAAAAGTAAGTGAGCAGGTAGTTAACTGGAAATCTACTTTAGTTAACTGAAACTAAACAAAAGTCAAGCTGGGAGTCTACCTCAGTTGACTGACACCTAACTAAAAGTGAATTAAAATTACATATGTGTCTCCAAAATAGACATCCACTTTTAAAGGATATCTGAGATCCACAAATCGTGGGAGTCAATTAGACATCCTAGATCAGTGGGATCTGATATGCATGATTTGTGGAGATCTGGAGTCAACCTAGAAAGGGGCATCAAGTTGACTTCAATCGTATTTATTGCTATTTTGGAGGGTAGGACGTCCTTCTTGAGGTGTTTGACACCTCATCATCATTGGTCAACGGTGCTTTTGTTCATTCGTTGACTTCTTCATACGGAGACCGTTACATGCCTGTCAATTCTCAGCTTATCGCTTGTCAGCAACTTGATGTATGCATCTCCTTCATTTCGCTTCCCTTAGGAGGGTTACTCATTTTCTTTTTGTCTGTGTTTCCAATTTGACGTGGAAGGTAGTGTAGTATTAACTGATGGCGACTCTGTGTTGGTGTCATGTCCCCTTCTAGTTGACACCTCTCCGAGCACAGGATTAGCCTATTATACGACCCTCGTAGGCTGATAGTTTGGATAGAGGGTCATGTTGGAGCTTGGCTCAGCTTCAGTTGGCAGTATTTGATCAGTTGACTTTCGTTCGGGCTCATTCGGACACTTCTAGCCGAGTTGCTATTTTTAGCAGTTATTCAGCACTCAGCGTGGGACCCCTGCTATTTTTAGCAGTATGGATTGATAGCATTCAGAATCACTTCAGTGTTCATCAGCTTCAAACAGTTTGTGCATCGGGTATATATCGAGAGAGATATTAATATTTAATTGATTTAATTAAATATTAATTGTGGAGCATTATAATATAAAGTTATAATATTTTATTATAACTTAAGTGATTTCAGTGAAGGGGTCGCCCATCATAAGAAAGGGGCCATTTGACGATTAAATTTATAATTAAAAATTTGGCTGGAGACTATTGAAGAATTAAAATTAAAAGTTCGAATTATTTTAATGATTCCCTATTATTAAGGAAATCGCACTTTTCAGTGTATAAGGCATTTTTCATTGGGAATGGAGCCATTATGTCATTTTGTGAATTGAAAATTGATGAAGTCTTGAGCAGAGCACGAAAGCCTAGGTTTTCAGTCTCAAAGCATTGGGGAACGAGCCATCTCCAGTGAGAGCGATTCAAAGGGTGTGAAATATCATCCGATTTATTGTCAGGCAGAGGAATTTCTTCATCCAGAAGAAATTACAGAGCATCCAGAGATCATTCAGTGTCAGAGTTTGGTTGGGGTTTTAACTAGAGAACATATATTCTTCAAGGTGCATCATTTCATAGGGTTTGGACACTGACTTCAAGAAGCCGTACACTTGTACTTGCTGGTTCTGACAGGGCCGTACCACTCAGCAGGCCGTACAAGCATTAAATAGGCGTGTTCTTGACCTTGGTCAAATCGCCTATCATTCTGGCAGGCAATCTTCTCCAAATTTGGCGCCTAGGTGTCTGGATCAAGTTGCAATCATTTTACAGAGGGAGAAGGGATCTTTTCAAGCTGCTGTACCAGATCTGGTCATTTTCAGTTGCTGCGAATATCAGGTTCTTTAATTAATAAAAGTCATTGCCTTTTAATTTGTATGCTATTGGATCTCAGTTGTAATAAGTCCAGAAGTTAAATAAATAGACTGGCATCAATATTTGCAATATATTTTGTTATTTCCGGAGCTATACGATTTTATTTAGATTTTATATCATTTACTTGCAAAAATCGCCATTTTTATTATTCTTGCAAAAACACAAAAAAACCAAAAAACCTTCGAAAACAATAAAAACAGTCAGATTTCAGAGATAGCGGAAACAAGGGTTTCTACAGTTGGGAATGACTACCTTCTGCGTTCTTTTGCAGCTTTGACGTTTTCCTTGATCTTTCTCAATGGAAGAGTGTTGTATGATGAAACCGCGAAGCTTGATGATGAAACTGCAAAGTTTGACCATAATCATTCCAACCGTGAGAAATGCACATGAACTTGCTGCATGTGTAAAATTCCAACGGATACAATCCCCTAAACTGGCCTTGGAAGGCAATCAGATATACGAGGTGAAACCGTTATGGAACCTGTGGACTTTTGTCTATGCTTGTTAATTTGTCCAGATTGACCTCTGGGTGTGCCCGACGCAGATCGGTGCTAGTCATTTTCAGAAAATCAAGGAGTAAGACCATTTTGGTCTTGTATTCGTCTTGGGAGAACTGCGTTCTGAAAACCTTGAAGATTGTCTATGCACACGATGCTGTTTGGACAACTTTTTCTGGAACTGCTAAAAATAGCCCTGTCGAGGCAACTTTTTACGAAAAATTCTGAGACGTGGGTTTTGTAGAAAAATTTGTGCTCATCATACCCAGTTGGCCAGATCTATGATTATCTGCCATTTTCTCGGACATGCAATAATTTTAGACAGAAATAGAGGAAGTAGATAGAAGGTAGATTGGAAGTTATCGACTGTCAATTTGGAAGAATTATGCCTTTTGATGCAAACTCTGATAAATAGTCCGTTTGTGCAACAAATCTTCAAAAATATGAAGAACGGCGAAAACCCCTCTGTCAGGTCTTCAAAAATGTTGGAGAAGAAAAATATCCGTTCTTGAGCTCCTCAACCTGCAAAGAAATAATGAATAATGGATGCCTAGATGCTTTGATATGTCAATTTGGAGTTGCAAGCATCAATTGGGCATCTAACTCATGATTGAGCCTGATTTGGAGTTCAGAAAGGTGATTTCCACTGATTGTGGAGTGTTTGGCCTCTTTTTGCCTCCAAAATTTGCTAACTCAAGTCAACATTTGCTTTTGACTTTCTTAGGCATCCCTCTTGGAGTTTTGATCATTTTGTAGGCTGAAGTGCCTCCGTTTGACCTTCGATCCTGGTTGCTCAGTTGATCTTTGGCAGTTGCTGATAGATTCGTTGTCAAGATGGGATCAACTTGATGAGATATGCTTGGGAGAGATTAACTCAGAAAATTGAGTTTGGACCTCCAGAATGAAGGGCGCCTTTCTTCAAGAGGGGTGCTTTTGGCTATGCCTTAGTCAATTTTCATTGACTGTTCTTTGTTTTGGCCTTTTCAGACCCTCTGTGCTTAGATCTGACCTTCCCGTTGATGGATGAGTCGGATGACTCTGCTTGACAATGCATCGGGTAGCCAGCTTGGTCTTGCATTGGTTGACTGACTTCTCAGCTTCAGATAGAAAGATCAAGTCTTTCAAACTCAAGGGCGTCCCTGGCCAGCAGGGGCGCTTTTAGCCTTGTTGGCTGAGTTTATCTATGTTGGAACTGCCTGCCTTGATCTCTGTCATTAGATGATTCAGTTGTCAGATCCTTTCGTTGACAGTCTCGCTGTTGAGATTGATTGTATCTGAGAAGGTTGTTCTGGAGAGCAGTAAGCAATCAGACTGCATTTGATCCTCCAAAAGGAAGGGCGCCTTTCTCCAAGAGGAGCGCTTTTCCTCTGTCCTTAGCCAATTTCTGGCTTGTCATTTCAGTCTCCAGTTCTGGCTTTTTTTGCTTGATCTCAACGTGTGATCGTTTGGCGTGTCCAATGAACTTACTTTCAGATTGATCATGTAGCTGGGAGGAAGCAAAAAAGATGTCATGTATGAAGCAACTGTTGATGGATTCATCTGATACCTTGAACTGAGGGGCGCCCCTGCTGGCCAGGGGCGCTTTTAGCTTGAAGCTCTCTGATTTGGCATCTTCATTGTTTATAGATTCTCCATACTTTGCTGAGGATTGGCCAATGATCCCTTAATCAGATGATTTTTCCGATTGTTTCGTTGTGGGGCCAGCACGAACGTGAAGAGGAGGACTGATCTGAAGATGTTAGGTGACTGAATTTTCTCTCTGAGATCCAAGGGCACCTTTCTTCAAGAGGGGCGCCTTTTTCAGCTGTAGACTGTGTTTTGCCTTGGTAGCAAAACGTCCATCTTCCAGAGTTAGCCAAATTTTGGCCTTTTCCGTTTTGAGAATCTCCTTCATTGAACAACATCATTTTCATCCTTTTCCGCCATAGCTTCTTCGTTGGAGCTTTTGAGGTTTATCTTTCAGCACCTGGTATTGGCCAATCTGCCATTAATGGCTGTGGAGCTCCTAACTTTGTTCCTGAAAAACAAGAATAGACCCACCAGAGTAAAACATGTCTTTTGATGATTCTAACTTGATTAGTGTGATTGTGAAGTCAATTAACCCTATCAAAATCATTTACAATCATTTTCGGGAAGGTCCTATTTTTAAGGGTTTCCCTAAAAATAAGGGCAAAAAACCCTAATTTTTAGATTTACAGAATTTTAACCATAGGTTCCTTAACAAAAACCCACAAAGACTTCATCTTTGGTTTGACCTAAAACATACTTTCGACAACATTTTTACATTGTTTAGCTCAATTTAAGCATAATGCCAAAAATTTCATTTTGGGTACAACACATACATATACATGTAAATTACCAGGCAACAATATCACAATATTATTTATGTCCACAGATAATAGGTAGCGTGTGTATGTATATACATGTGTTTTACCGTACATACCTTTGTGTATAAGCATGTGTATGTATACCATGTCGACACATACGTATGAGCATATCCATTTGCCTATCATACATTTGTATCGATATGTTTTACATATGGATGCGTGTACATAATGTATACATGTGCATACATACCCACTCAACCTATTCACATGTATGCATTCATGTTTTCCACACATTGATCACATAACAGTAAGTCTAATAGACAAATAAACACCACTCACAAAGCACAAAGAGGTAAACCAAACTCCTTAAGCCTACGGATGACTTATCAAGACCAACTTATTTGACTTGGTTTACTCAGTTTAAGGTGAACTGTGTGTATGCTCAGATAGTTCACTTCACCGATTAACCGACCAAGCTCCTCTCCCGAGTGATACTTCCCCTCCGCCTGGAGGAATGGTACATATACCTACATCCATTGACATACGTCCACGAAAGTCAAATGTTCACAACATAAACAATATACATAACATCTCATAAGTTAGAATATTCAATAATTCATTAACCATCTATTCTCATTTATGCAGTATTTCACCATGAATAACATCAACTGAGACAACATCAAATGAAACAATATCAAGTGATATAACATTCATATTGATAACAAGGTACAAGCATCATTAATTCATCTCGAGAATTTACATCACATTCAATTTTACCCTATATAGTAATAGTAAATAGTTAGCTCACAACTTGGGATGTAACAAATAATTTAGTTTTAAATAAGTTAATTTGTTAGTGCTTCTCAACCCAAGAAGCATTTGACAAATAAAGCTTTAATAGATTTGGCATTTTCATAATTGTTAAGCATAAAGTAATCATAAACACACATGGAGTAAACTTGTCGAAGACACATCAGGCATGAAGCAAACACATAGATATATGTAAGACATGAAGAATACACATAAATACACATAATACATGAAATATACACATAAATACACATAATAAACAGAGTTTACACATAAATACATGTAATACATAGAGTATACACATAAATACACATACATACACATAAGACATGGAGCATACACATAAATACATGTAATACACGAAGTATACACATAAATACACATAATACACGAAGTATACATGTGAAAGACACACATATAGAAATGCACAATTGGCCTACTTAAGAAGAAAGCTCAATAGTTAATCCAAATTGAATGGTGGTTTATGTTGGTTTGTCCCGCAAGTTGGTAGGATTAAGGCTCTGATAGGAATTGTAATGTCCCCTATTTGGAGTATGCATGAATTTTCCTTAAGAGACCATTACACAACATAAAATTGTTTAACAAATAATATTTCATAGGAAAACATATAATATATATTGAGCTTAAGAATAAATGTACTATTAACATTTATGAAATAACAACTTGAACTTGAATCCAATCTATAAACTCTTTTCAATAACCAATCATGCTAGAGATTCGAGAGAAATGCATGACAAGGCACTAGAAAAATTGTTCATCACAAGTAAGCCCAAGGGCGGGCTCATAGCCCCCTTAGCCCCAAGTGGATGGAACATCCCACCAGGACAATCCCATCCAACTTAGGGTTGGCATACTTACAATGTGAGAAACTAAACATTATTTATCCCAATTAAGCCCAAGGGCTGGCTCATACACCCCTTGGCCCCAAGTGGACGAAACATCCCACCAAGACAATCCCATCCAACTTAGGGTTGGCATACTTAATCAAAGAACCTCTACCGCCCTTCCCTAGCATTTTTCCTTGCCAACCTTATGCATGATTACTTAAAGAAAAGGATGATATTAATGATAATATAAATAGATTCACTATTTACTTATCTACCAATTTAAGCATAACATATCTTTACTCATTGCATATTAATCATTATAAAATTATCTATATATATCTGTATGCCTATCAAGATTAGATATTAATTGCATATACATTCAATTGCATACCAATCACTTATTACAGCAATGGCTGCTGCTTTTCTGAGTGTAAATATCTATTTGTGATTCATTCGATGATCAGATTTGATTCATTTTATTCTTTGATTTCTATATCCCGATTTCTGTTATATATCCATTTATTTCTTCTTGTCTCTATGAAGAGAGGCATCTCTTTGAATAGAGATAACCCTTTGAAAGGACATGCCTTATTGTTACCTCTCCCTAATGCTGATTGCTGCCTTTAAATATATTTTAATTATCTTCAGATACTTCCTTAAAGATAATCGCTGTCTTCTACATTCATTAATCACTTATTTTTAACTGCTGCCTTAATAAATGAATCACTGCTTTATACTCATTCTTTAATCACTATATATGTGATAATCATTTGCTTTTTATTAGTCGCTCACCTCCTTATATAATGATGGCTGCTCTTCAACCCTTCAATATATATATATATGTGTGTGTGTGTGTGTGTGTGTGTGTGTGTGTTTGTTTACATATTTTATATCAATATATTATATGTTTTCTTATTTTACTACTATATATATAAATTGAATTTATTGTTAATATATTTATTTTTATATTAGTTTTGTATATATTTTTAATATTTATATTCTTATTTATTTTATTTATTTATTTGCATTTCAACGCTTTATACTTTAGTGTTGCAATTTTGGGGGCATGACACATGGTTTATTCAGAGGGATTCTTGTGATAGATTTGTTTGACCTGGGATCATCAGTACATTCCACATGGTCAGATTAGCATGTGTTCACTTATGACTTCCAACACATTGAAAGGTTCAAAGCTAGAATATTTGTGTTCTTGTTTTCTTTTGGGCCAGTTAGTCATAGGTTTCTCCACCAATCAAATAGGGACTTTTCCTTGTTTAAGTTGAAAAAGAGGCCTTGCAACTTCTAAGTTTCTTTTTTCAGCAAGGAGTAGGTTTCTTTCAAAGGTCCAGACAACTTAATCATTGCTTGTCTTGAGAGATGGGCAGCAGTTACTTTTTCTTCTATTTTTGTGATTCAAATATTTTCGTTTTAGCTCTAATTCGATAATCAGGCTTGAATTGGGGTTGGACAATGGCCCAAATATTGCTAGTCATTGCATAGAGATCAGATCCTCTCACTACACTAACGCCACTAGGACCTAATTCATCAAGAGGCAACTCTTGAGGTTGATTGAGAGCCATCTTGGCCATAGAGTCGCAATAGTTATACTAGACAATTGTTCAAACCATAGAAGCAGAAATTGCGAAAAAAATTTGCAACCCTACCGATTTTTTCCGATGCATTGGCCACCGAAAAATCATTTGGGCTTATTTGGATGAGTTTCAGATATATATTTTGCAGATCTGAGTTTGCAGTAGTATTAGATCAGCATATTGCAACAGATCAAGGGCAGCCATAAGTAGTATAGGTCTTCTCAAGGCCTTGGCAACTCATTTTATACCTTACCTCAGTTGCTGCATCATTTCAAGAAACACAAGCTTCAAACCCTAGGTGCTATGAAGGGTTGCATACCAATTATCAGATCTGATTTGCATATTAAGTTAGCTGGAAATTTATATCAAACTCTGGGCCAGATTTGTGAAGCTAGGAAGAAGCTGAAAAGGGGTTATCCTTGCTGTTCAATTTTATATCAGATTGTTATATGAAGATTTGTGGTATGTACAATGACATTTGAGCCAATAAATTCATCATTATTGCTCTCTATTTAAATTGTATGACTCATTTAAGTTTTAGCAGCAATTTCCTTCCTTCTAGTTTGCAATATTGTTGCATAAATCAACCTTCAACAAAAACACACAAAAAAATCAGAAGAACGCAAAAACAAAAACCCTTCCTATTCGCTGGTCAAAGACTTTGAAAAGAGAAAACTCAGAAAATCAGATCAGATTTGGGTTGGGGATCTTTCAGCTTTTTTCTTGGGATGCTGATTGTTGCTCTTTTTGCATAAGTACTTCTGCTCCTTGGTTCGATCTATCTATTTTATCGCTGGATGTTGTTTTCCCTCTTATGAGGATCGATGTTTCTTTGAATATGATTCCTTGATGTCCTTCCCCTCATCGTGGTCTTTCCCATTTTCTATCTTAATGCCTTCATGAAGAGGGATGACTCTTGGGAAGTTGCTGCTCTTTCAGGAACAAACACAACCTTCCTCATAAGTCATTGCCCTTCAATATTAATCTTTATTTAATTTCAACTAATAACATTAGTCAATCTCTTTACTCCTACAATTTATATGTTAATCCTTTATCAAACTTGTTATTAGCGTGATCACTTCCTTTTGTTTTCTTCAATCATTGTTGTATATATTAATGATAATCACTGCCTTCTCCATTGGCTTAACATATTGTTTCCTAGAAAAGCATGAAGTCTTAAACTAAGACGATTTTGTTGATTATTGGCATCTCCTGATTGTATTAGGAGTGTTATGAAAATAGTTTTGCTGATCGTTGGGCTTGCATATTTTACTTGTTATTTAGTGCTTAGGGTCAGGGCATGACAGTGATGCACTTTACTTTTGACAAAAATCACTCTTCATCAAGGCACACACCCTTGCAATAGGCAACATTTTTTATACCCTAACAACTTTTTGTCTTTTCTCTATCATCTAATATCCAATTCTCACCTTGCTAAATGTATTGAAAAGATCCTTTTGTTGGCCCAGCAAAGACACTCACTAGAGACAACAAAAATAGCATTGATGACCACAACAAGGGTTGAAGTATGACTCACAATTGATAAATGACAAGATTTTGGTTTCAGAATCAACACGATAAGAAAAAAATTATATGGGTACATCAATGTGGTCATTATTGAAATCATGGCCTATGTTCATATGAAATGCTTCTCAAATATTTTGGACTACATCATTTAATATCTCATCGTCTATGGCTTCTTTTGCATGGTTTGTCTTTGCATATCAAGATCATAATCATAATTTGGTATTTCCCATCCTTGATGGCTTTGCAGATGGCCTTCTTGCTTGGAGATGCCATCTTCTTTAATTGATAGATGATATGGATAATGTGAAAATGCAAATCTTTGTTTGTTGGGGTATGGCTTGGAAGCAATAATAAGTGCCCACTATAAATTGTTTGCTTCTACAAGTAGCCTATTCATAATCATACACTACAATTCCAGTTGTTGACCTTGTGAGACTCTTCATGGTAAGATTGCGTTGAAACATTTCAATAAAAATATTAGTGATGCAATAGGCTCTTGTTCTATTATGGTGTATTATTTCATTGTAATGTTCCTTACCCAGCCTTGCCCTAGACTTCGCTTGTTCATTAGGTTTAGGGTTTCCTTTTCTCAAACGAATGTCCTTCTAATGCAATAACCCTGTATTCATCATATTAGCAACATGTCTATTAGCATTAATACCTAGATATCCAAAATATATTCATAATCATAAAGCAATGGTGAAGACATAAGAGGAGTCACTTAGCCCATCAAGAGAGGGGAATCCTTAAGGGGCCAACGGTCTACCACCTCCTATTGCCCAACCCTTATCTCGGGCCTGCGGGGCAGAATGCCTAGGTGGAACCCCCTTCCCTCCATGACCCTACCCTTGCTTTGAGCCCATGGGGCAGAATGCCCAACCCTTGCTTCAGGCCAGTGGGGCGGAACCTGGATGGGGTTTTTAGACAAACCACTTAAGTTATGACTTAGTTCTCCTAGTAGGATTACAATTAGATTGCAGACAGTTTTATACAATTTCCAGGTATATAGTTATTAGCAATTCACTTGCATTTCCATTTATGGTGCTATGAAAAGAGTCCTGTTGTGACCTTTTTCACACATCACCCCATCAAGATGGGGATCCCCTAAATTTTGCTCCATTCTGGTCTTTTGGCTTTGGTTCGCTCTCTCTCTCTAGTCTCTGGTCCTTCCGGGGATGTCCTGTCGTTTGACCCAGGTTAAAGTATTGTTCAAATTTGTGAAATTAGGGTTTCCCGCCATCCAGGCTTTCAAGGGTCAAACCGAGTCATAAATTGAAATCCAAGCTCAGTACGGCAGTCAGAAGGGTTCCAGCAGAGTCCCCCTAAATTTTCACTGTATTCCGGCAACTTACTATTTTTAGTAAGTATTCAATTTGGGACTATTTTATTGAGATTTTGGAATTCTGTCAGTTCCACTGCATCCGGGTAACATCAAGCTGCCTACACGTAAATTTTGAGCCAGATCAGACGACTTGCTATTTTTGGCAGTTCAGGCTCCAAGAGCCATTTTCAGGGTTTCCACATGAGCTTTTCCGATGCATGTCTGGAGAATCCTTCTGGGTTTTCCAAAACCTTCGCAGTGATGTAACATGCAAACCGAGACGATCACTTTCAAAGTTCAGCCTTCGGAGGCTATTTTTAGGTTCGCATGCAGTGTTTTTCAACGCATGTCGGGTTTTTCTTTATGGGTTTTTCGAGAGCTTCGCAACGGTGTGACATGCAAGCGGAGAAGATCAAAGTTTAAGGACTTACTATTTTTAGCCAGTGCATGCATGCAGACCAGTTTTCTGGGTTTTTCTGGGTTTTTTGAGATCCCGCAGGCAATATGACATGCAAAACCATCCGGCAATGGATGAGTCACTTTTCAGGCAGTTTCTATTTTTAGCAGGTACACTCTCGCAGCCGCCCAACACTCCAGTTCAGCAAGCAGAACGACATGCAGAAGGAACGAGGACAAACGGAGACCGTTCGGGATACATGCAAGTCAAATTAGGGTTTCCACTTTTATAGGGGGTAAAATCCAAAAATAGCCGAAACGAAGCACCCACCAATGTCAGCACACTTCAAGGTACCTGCTGGCAAAATTTGAGCGAAATCGGAGAACTTACTATTTTTAGTAAGTCAGGGCACGGCTATAAATAGCAGGTCTGCACCCGAGGTTGGCATCGGAGTGACACTCAAGCTATCAAGATCAAGCGTTGCAACTTTCAGGCAAAACGGAGCTACTGAAGTCAGAAAGTCAAAACTTACTATAAATAGCAGGTGGCTATAAATAGCAGGTCAGGGCAGAGGACTGGCAAAACAGGTTCACAAGGTGAAGATCATATGATGAAATTTTCAGGCAAAACGGAGCCTTAGAGGTTGAAAATCAAGGGACTTGCTAAAAATAGCACAACTTGCTAAAAATAGAATGCAAAAGCAAAGGCAAGGATGAAATCTGAAAATTTTCTAAGTACAAAATTCAAAGTTGAGCAAAGAAAATGCGCCCACCTTGATCAGACTCCAAAAATATTCTAAGTATTGGAATTGAAAGTACCACCCCCTAAATGCGCCCACCATGGAGAGGTTAACATGAAATTCTACTAAGGCATTGAAAATAGGAGCTCACCTAGTGAAATGCGCCCTCACCTTGAGAAGGATGTGGTGACTTCAAAATTGTCTAAGGCATTTAAAATAAAAGCATGGCATGTTAAATGCACCCTCACATGAAACCTCACTATGTTAAATGCGCCCACCTTGATGAGTTGCTGAAAAAGTCTAAGGCGTGGAGAATATGCTAAGGCATAGAATGAAAGCACATCACCTCATTTGCGCCCACCTTGTGATGATGCCTTGAAAAGGTTCTAAGGCGTGTAAAATGAAAGTTCACCCTGTGAAATGCGCCCTCAAGTCAAAGCTTGGCCTAGTAAATGCGCCCACCTTGCAAGAGTTCAAAAAATTGTCTAAGGCAAAAAAAAAAAAAACAAAAGCTCATGTGTCAAAATGCGCCCAAGGGGTCAAGAGGGTGGAAAAACGCCTAAGGCAAAATTGAAAGTTCAACATCTAAAATGCGCCCAAGTTGAAAGCTCATGTATGTAAATGCGCCCAAGGTTATAAAGGTGTTTGAAAATATTCTAAGGCAAAAACAAAAGCACCACCCCTCATTTGCGCCCATGGAGGATTGAAGGCTAAAAACGCCTAAGGCAAAAGTGGGAGTTGACAAGGTTAAATGCGCCCAAGGGGTCAAGAGGGTGGAAAAACGCCTAAGCATGAAAGTGGAAGTAGATATGTCTATTTGTGCCCCCAAGGTAAAGTGAAGACTATAAAATATTCTAAGGCACAAAATGAAAGTTGACCCCTCCAAGTGCGCCCACTTTAAATGAAAGTAAGCATGTCAAAATGCGCCAAAGGAAGGTGAGGACTTAGAAAAAGTTTCTAAGTGTTGAAAACGAAAGTGCCAAGGTAAGAATGCGCCCTTGAAGGGGTTGATGAAATTAAAAATTCCTAAGGCCTGGAAATTTAAATTTGAATGAGAAAGAAATACGCCCAAGGAGTGAGGATTTAAATTTATTTCTAAGTATGTGGGCGAGGGGTGCAAGAATAAAAAATACCAAGGGTCAAGTACGCCAAAAGAGAAAATGTTAGAAAATTTTTCTAAGTGAGATAACATTTCACTAGGGAAAAATACGCCCTTGGCATGGAAGGATGATTTGATGAATTTTAAAATTTTCCAGACATTTAAACAGGGTTGGCGACTTGATAAAATATTTTCTAAGTGAAAATCAAATGAACCCGTTTAAAATGCACCCATGAGTTAACAGAGTTTGAAAATTAATTTCCTAAGGGAAATTTTAATATTTTCAGAGGAAATTCGTTTTGCCTAGATTATTTTCCTAACGGAAATTAAATCTCAGAGGATGAATTATTTCGAGTAGGCAAATAATTTTTAATCACCCGGAGTTGAACATTTTAAAGAGAGATTTTAAAATGTCTAAGGCAAATTTTATGAAATCGAGGATTTAAATGACAGACATTTTAAAAGTTGGAAATAAATTTACAACTCCCACGGAATTTTTCGAGTTGAATTCAATTAAACACTGCGAGAATTCTTAAATGGAATTTTAAATCAAGTCAGGTGATTTTCTTTTTCTCGCGAGTTGTTTAAATCGCCAAGAGTTAACTGGCAGACTAAGAGGAAAATTCGAATTTTTTACAAGGAAGGAATCATTATTAATGGCAACTGCCATAATGACCGGCTGACGACTAGCCCACTACTGCGCTTGAATTAGAAGATTCTGAACGAAGAGAGTGGAAAATTGATGAAGGTGCTAAAAATAGCCCCAGCACTACTTAGCAGGATTCTCCGAGAAGAGTTATTTAAACAATCTCTTCTCTCATTTCTCCTCACATTTTTTGAAGTTGAAGTTGCTGAAGAAGTTCTTGAAATATTTTTGAAGTTGTTGAGGAGAGAATTTCTTTGAAAGTTTATTTTATTTCGGAGTGTTGAGTTGCTGAAAGTGCGAAGTTGCTGAAGAAATTTCTATTTGCCGAAGAGCTGAGAACTTGTTGCTGCAATTTTGAAGATTGAAGTTGTTTTCCGGAGCTGCTGGAGGTTTATTTTCGAAAGTTGAAGCTTGCTGCAGATTTTACTTATTCGAGCTACTAGAAGTTGAAAGTTGCTGAGGTTGACGAAGTCGAGACAAAGGATTTAATTGCTGAAAGTTGGTAGTTGGCTGCAATTTTCTTCGCCAGTCGGAAGTGCAGTCGTTGAAAGCTTCTTTATAAGCTTGAAGTTTTTTATACAGTACGAGGTTTGGAGTTAGTAATTTATGCTGAGAGTTTTTATTTTAAAAAGCTAACTCCACGTTCGCAGCCGTCTCGGAGGTTACTTCATTTTATTTAAAAAATCTGCAGCCTAGCTTATTGCTATTCTATTTTATTTTGCAGATGGCTGGAGCAAAGGATGTTGCAGGAACAGGCAGAGCCGCAAGCAGAGCTGCAAACACTGAAGCAGGCAAGGCTAGCCAATCCCGACAAGCAATGATTAAAAAGTTCACTAAGCCATTTCTCCCAAAGTCAGCAATAGTTTCAAAGTTGGCGGGATTAAATGACACCAACCTTGGTTCATTTAATCTAAATGCACTCCAATCGAGGATGTTCGGGCTAGGGGGCCATCAACCATCAGTCACGGCACATAATATAATGAAGAGTGGAATCTACGCAGCTGCTAGTTTTCCGCCAGCAATTCAATGTCCGGAGCTAATTATGGAGTGCGCCAATCACTACAAGCCAGAACGTAGGACGATTGTCTCTCCGGATGGTAAACTGCTCGCCAACTTCACACCGGATGCCATCGGAGAGGCATTTGGGATTCCGACTGCTGAGGAGATGTTATACAGGACAAATAAGAGGGCAGATAGGATGTACTCTTCCTCTTTCGAAAGAGTCACTGCAGTCATCAACAGAGTTTGGATGCAGAAGCCGAGGCCACCCCGCACTAAGCTCCCAAAGCAGATAATTGCCGAGGACGTGAAACAAGAATACTGTGATTTGATAATGATGCTGAGCCGGGTAAATGGGAGTGCACAAGCTTACATTTTCGAGCCTTGGATGTTCTACTTCATCGAGATTATTTTGGAGGGAAAGGAGTGTGTCGATTGGGCTAGGATGATTAGCAACCACATCGATGAGCAATTCAGGAGCCTGAGGGTGACGAAGACTTTCTACATGAGCTCATATGTAATTTACATGTTGGCCAGAATGACCAAGTATAGAGGGATTTCGTACAAGGAGCCAATCGGCTGTGCCCCTGGTCAATTCAAAATCCACGAAGCCTGCACACAGCTACATTTAGCTAACATTGCCAACTATAAACGGGCAAATGATGCATTCACAATGCACATTGCGAGGACACTTCAACAGAGGACGCAGCAGAGAATATCTAAAAAAGCACAGACACTGATTGAGGAATATGGGTATTGGCTCATCCAATTCCCGAAATTCACATATATTAGGCTGCAGGGGTTCACTTCGTATCCGTATCGGTTACCACGATACCCCACTGATCACATAGTAATGCTTGAGGTATCTAGGCAATTGATTGCCCACGATAAGATTCAGAAAAGGAAAAAGAAGGGTGGACTTGATTTCCCTATCACCATGGGGAATTCCATTGAGGTGTGTCCCTCTTTGCAGGCAGCCCGAGAGGCAGAGGACGAGCTGCAATCTTATCATTTGTCATATCACACAGGCAGGCAGGATTTCGATCCTTATAGGAACATCCGGATGATACAGAACGTTGAATACCGGCACAGAGCTTATCTAGAGGACTTTTGGGCAAATGCAGTGGATGAGGCGGAGATAAGAAGAAGGATGTTTTCCAAACTTCCTCTCAAGTTGATTAGAGAATGTGATATTATTCCAGTTCCCGACCAGGTGGAGGAGGATGTCAACGTTATGCAACCCGACTATGGTTCAGTTAGGGATACTCCTGTCCCACCACCTGATTGGTCCGAGCCAGAGATCATGGACTTGGACACGCTTTCTATCCCGGTGATGACTTTTACCAGGACTTGGGTCGACAGACATGTATGCAGACTCAAGAGCAAGTCAATCGCCCTTACTTATAGCTTGATGGGTGACCCAAGACCGTTATCGGTAAAAAAGGGGAAACAAATTGCTCAGACATCGAGGGCACAAGTAGAAGTGCCAACCCAACCGATACCGTTGAGGATAGAACAAGCATCACCCGTGCACTCACAAACTCAGTCTTCGAGTTTGAGAGTGGTTTCATTATTTGCCGATTAGAGGGCAGGACTGGAGGAAGAGCGGGGACTTGAGGAGGTAGATCAGCCCAACGCCCGGGAATCAGCTAGTGTCAGTCTATCCAAGGGCGGCCAACAGGAGGAGGAAGGGGAAACAATGGCCGACACCCATTTTCAGCGGATGTTGGACACGGCTTTGGAAGAAGAAGAAAACACAGAACAAGGAACCCAAGGGTCGGGAGATACCCAGCTTATAGAGGAGGATGAGCCTGAGCAAACCAGTGCAAGAAGGGAGGAAGTGCACGAGATGGAGGCAACAGAAGAACAGCCCCTTGTCATTTGTAATCCACAGCAGACAGTGCCTGATTGGCTTTCCGACAGAATGAGGAGAGAACTCGAGGATGATACGGATCCGGCCATTGAGATGGAGGAGTTCCTCACGAGGATCAGTGCGCCACCAAAGAAGAAAAGGGCCCGAAAGTTTTCAAAGATCTCGACTGACGAGTCAGGCTCTCGCACGCTTCAGGTGGCTATTCCGAGGGAAGATTGTGATCGAACCAAGGAGAGGCCTGAAAATTACGTGATCACCACAGTAGAGTTGGGTCGTCCTACGGGAGCCCAAGTTATCGAGGAGTTCGATAACTCCTATCAGGCATTGAAGGATCAGTTGCTTCGCACGAAGGGGAAGTATAAGAAATTGAAGAAGGAGCACAAAACCTTGATAGGATACATGCAAAATCTAGCACGTCCAGGTGAACCAGCAAACCCAGTAGTGGAACATCCATCAGAGCTTCTGAAAGAGTCAGTTGTTGCCTTAGAGGATTTGAAGAAAATGGAAACGGAGGCGGACAAGTGGGTTAGCCGTGTTCATACTGAGACAGGGAAATTCATGGAGGACCTCGCCGATGCTTATCGACAGGCCTCAAGTATTTTTGGCACGGATGGATATAGTAGATCAGGCCCGGGGTGATACTCGCATCTATCAAACGAAGACTGTACTTCTTTTGGGGGCTTTGATGCATATACCTCTAGAAACCTTGGTGGATGGAGGTGTAATTCAGAGAGGTGATAGGTATGATTTCACCAGTTGGTACTCCTCGGTGGTCACAGGCCGTGGATTTCACAACGCAGCAAGGGCAAATTCAGCTAAAGTGAGGAAAGCAATGGGCAACATCTTGGGGGGAGTCCTCAATACATTAGAAGCCATATTTGCTAGAAAGTTGGTCCCAGAGGAGATAACTACTGATGGCTTGAAAAGTAGACTGCCTCCATTCTTCTCAGCTGCGAGGTCACTTGTCCTGGATGACTTTGAGAATGTCTCCACGTTCTCTAGTATAATTCAGCATACCCAAGATGCCTTAGTGACATGGAGGAAATCTTACACCAGATATGGACAGACGGTAGCAGTCTTGGAGTTCCAGCTCAACCATATTCCACCGATCTCTGCATAGGAGGTTGAAGCAGTATTGGCCCGGTTGATCGAGTTTGCTATCCGGGAGAAGGCCAGTGGGAACGCTCTCATGGATGAGGATCTTCTTGATGATGGTAGTGGGCATTAATTGCTCATTATGATTCTTGCAGGGGAGTGGAGAATATTTTGTGCATTCATTGCCCACTCCTCTCTGTGGCAATTTTTAGGGCAGAAACCCTAATCAGGGCATAGGTGGCTCGATCTGAGCCCTTCATTGTAATTTGATCTAAACCGTCCACTGAATTGGACTTATTATAAAAAGGGCATCCCCCCTCATTTGTAAGATAATTAGATAGAGATTAGAATTGGAATTGGATCAGAGCTAGAGAGTAGAAGGCATATAGCATTTAGCTTAGAAGTTAGCTTTAGATTGAGGAGGGAAGAAAACTTTCCTTTGAAAGTTTTGTAAAAGGTTGTTGTGAACACTTTTCATAATACAAAGAGTTTCATTGCTTGGTGATTTCTTCTTTGTTATGAGTAGCTAGCAAGGCCATTTCGTCTTTCCAATTCAAGGTAGATAGAGTAAAATAGATTTTTATTTCATGCAAGTAGTTGTTAATTGTGGAGTGTGGCGTTGTGATTTGAGCATATCTTCTTTCATCCATACCACTAGCGGGCTTACTGATGGTAAGTTCGCCTTGCGTGGTCAACTGGAGTATCAGCACTTAACTTCGATTGTGGTGCATATGTTTGTATGCGTCGTATTGACGGTATGAACATGTTGCGTCATAGTTTGAACACTTTTCTCATGCTTTGAAGATTGCACCAACTTTGTCGGAGTTGTTCGAAAGGAGACAAAGCAAAGTTTGGTTTGAAGATTGTTTAAGTCGATCCTCGTCCTCCACCCTTTAGAAGTAGATTTGTAGAATCCCTATCCCTATCCCCTTTAAATTATGCATTTTCCGAGTCAGTCTAGATACTAGAACAATATTGCCAAATCATTCATGTCCTAATTGCTTCACATAATCGAACAACTACGTAAGTCCCCTTGAAATAACCAGCAAAACACATCAACCAACTGAGTCTATTCGCGATAAAAGGAACCTTGGAGTCGAACACATGAACTTTCAAGCAATCTTAG
The DNA here is from genome assembly GCA_007115665.2 of Sequoiadendron giganteum. Lineage (NCBI taxonomy): Eukaryota > Viridiplantae > Streptophyta > Pinopsida > Cupressales > Cupressaceae > Sequoiadendron > Sequoiadendron giganteum. Next base: position 390,785,122 of record CM021104.1, on the reverse strand, counting down.
CATGTGGGACACTTTGATCAAGAGAGAATAGAGTGACCGTTGGACAACTTTATTCTGTGCTGGCGTTGTCATAAAAAGCACGTCAACAAGTCCAACATAAGTATATAATTCAGCATGATGATATATTAGAGTGTAGGAGGAAAGATAACAAGATTCAAGTCTATAGATCATTCATCATATTCTATAGATTAATGCAGTCCAACAGATTCAATTTAGTATAGTTCAATATATGTATATAGTTTCATGGAGGTATAACAAAATGCATAACTCAATTAAGCAATATCCACATCTATACATCCAGACTTCAATCAAACATAAATGTAGATCAAGCATCATTAGAACCAACTCTGAACAAGGTAAACAATAATGATCTATATCCGCTCAAAGACTACACAGTCCGCTAGATCTAATGCCAAGAATTCTATTTCCAGATTCTGATCTATCAAGAAGGAATGGTTTTCAAAACATGTCAGAAGCACATATATATATTTCAATGAATGAAGGCTGGATATTCTATTCAATAGAACACAGATCGTCTGGAGCCTAGGTCAAGGGTTTATGCAACATCATTATGTCAGATTGAGGAAATTAAATATTAAAGCCAGTGAGAGATCTCATAGTATGATTTTCTAGTGTTGAACTTGGATTTCTAGACATTAGTGCTAAGTGAATTACTTCACCTAAATTGTTGTGCCTCTCCAGATATAGGATATGCTACATATATTCTCTGAGAATGATTGGTTGATTGCTGGTCTAATTGATACTCCTAATCTGCTGTAGCTCCAAAAATACATCTCTCCATGTTTTATGATTCCTTACTCACCTCCTTCAACCTTATATTGGATTGATCATAGAATGAGGACAATTCATAAATATACATAATCCACTTATGTTTATATTAAAGAGTCATCATTACTTATAAGGCTTAAAAATTGTTGCAAGTATCATTTTTGTATATTCACAAGTGATTCACATATTTTCTTACCTATATATATATATATATATATATATATATATTATTATTTCCAACTGATTTCAATTTACAATCATTTCTTTGCATGGATATATATTGTTATATTATTATATTTAAACTTTTTAAACTTACAGCTCAAATATATTCTTGACAATATATTTATTCTTCTTCTCATCTGAATATTATATTGCTTCCCTCAATGGTTATTTAATTCATAAAATACCACCTTATTATTATCTAGAGAAGCCTCTCTCAAATTTCCCATCCATTAGAATATGTTTAGATATTCTTTCTTTATTCATCCATTCCTTTCTTATTCTCTTGATCAATGCCCTTTTTATTCCTTAAATCTGTTTGCTTTTATACTTTCAAAGCTGAGTGAAAGGATGCATCCTTTTGTAAAGTGATATCCTTTAAAGGTCATACCCTTTGTTAATTATGATTTATTAATCCTTGCTGTTCATTCATTTTTTTTATCGCTGCCTTTACATTCACTAATCGTTGCCCTTTGCTGCCTTGGAATTTATCTAAACACTCATCGCTGTATTTAGTAGATGGCTATCTTTGTTAATTACTGTCCATATATTCTGATCGCTATATTAAACTCCTAATCGCTGCTGCAATATATTTATTAGTTTTTTTATATATATTTAATATTTATACTATTATATTATCATTATAATAATATTAAATTGTAAATATATTTTAATATTTATTCTGTTTTTTTTAATAATATAGTTATAAATTGAATTTATTATAAATATATTTATTTGTCTATATTATATTGTAATGATTGATATTATAGTAATATTTAAATTATTTATATTTATATTTTAGTGTTTATGCTATTGTTTATTTTATTTGTTTATTTGTATTTCAATGCTTAGATGTTTTTTTGGTTTTCTATTTTGGGGACATGACATTCATACTAATTCCTCAGATCCAGAGAACTCTCAGCTAGAGACTATGGCTTGAGGGGAGATGTTGGTATAGAAATCTACACTCTAGGATTGCAGATGATATTTTTCTGATATACGGTTCTTGTTTTGCATTATTGATGCTTTTCTGTTCCTTCTTCTAGTAGGTCTAGGTTTGCACACGTGTACCGGGTTGATTCATGCTCTTTGTTCCTATTTTTGGGAGATTGAGATTTGTTGTTGTGCATTGCTATATGGTTCAATCATGCACTTTGTTCATGTCTCTGGGAGCTTGAAACTTGTTGATGTGCATTGTTACAGACTTTTTAGCATTGACTTCCCAATTATGGAGCTGATTCTTGTGGCATGCGTGAATTTGCTAGAGTTGCTTCCAGTGGCTTATGACTCTTTATGATGGACCTTGACTATCCATTACCCTAGGTGGCTTTGGATTTCGTTTCACTTTCATATCTTGAGGTTGTGATTGTTTAATTGTCCCACAGGGCATGTCAATTTTGCTTCACTTCTGATATTAGTTACCTCCTTTTTTTGGCCTCCTATGACTCAAAATTGTTGTCCTTATCTTCTGGTTTCAGGGAGTTTTGCAGATGCTTTTCTTAACATTAGGATTCATTTAGAATGGACATTGATTAGTTCCTTTATCGGGCTCTTATGGCTTATGGTTGATATCTGAAGTGTTCAATTGTGAGGAGTTTGGTGCCTCATCTTACTCTAAGATTTCATACCACTATTCTTGGAATATTATGGGATGAATCATGGAGTCTGAACTGGATTTGTTGGCTGTCAACTGCTATTCTTGTCGAGCATTTATGATCCTTAATGTTTTGTGTTTGAGGGTTGATCAAGTCTTTCCTTCCTTGACTTCGATTTTCTCCAACTTTGAGAGAAAAGACAAGCTGTGGGGTGCCAAGGAGCATGTTTCCTGGCCCGTTCAAGAGATGTCATAAGAAGATGTACGTGACCTTGTGTCATCTTCTTTTTTCCCTTGAAGTATAGTTTAAGTGGGGATGCCAATGCATATTTCTAAGTTATGGAAATCCCTCTTGTAAGATTCCATGATCAGTATTTTGGGTTTTCCATGATATGCTCACGGATTGGCTATTATGTCCCTGAGAAATTAACATGTGGTATTCCTTGGATTATTGTGTAGTGGGTCTAACTAGGTATTAGTTTGTGGTGGCTTGGAATCAAATTCTATGATGTGCCTACACTGATATCGATATACTCTCCCCCACCTTAGTTTAAAAGGAGATTGGCCTAAAAGATAACCATAGAAGGTACTTCAATTCTTTATATAGATGGGAGCTGTGTTGCATCTTTCATTCATTCAAGTGCTAAAGTGATAAATCAGTTTTTAATATGGTAAGTACCATTCATTTCTTGTGAATTTACATCTCTACTACTGTATTTTACATATAGGGTAAATGCCAATGGATTTGTTATCACGGAAATTAGCAACACTTATTCCACGGATAACCCCCCTACGAAACTTGTTTGTTTCCTAGGTTCGTGATGTTCATACATGCAAAATGAGGTGATTTTCAATCCACCTCGAAATGCATTCCAAAGTCTCAGGTAGTCAATCTGAGCTTTCCCCCACGTTTGCCTCGCAAAGACCTTTGAAACAAGTACCTTTGCGAGCCCTCACTGTCAATACTTAGTAAAATAGTGAAAAGTGCAGTTGTCCTAAAAAACAGCGCTCTACTTCACTTTGGAAAATTGACTAAGTGTTGAAAGTGCAAAGGCGCACAAAATCAACGCCCTTGCACTTAAGTGATTTTGAACTTTGGTGCAAGGGTGCTAAAAAAGTGCGCCATTGCACTTAACTTCGTAACTTAGCCAATTTTTAGCTGGGGCGCCCTTTTTAAGCTTGTTTGCACTTTTCATGCCTAAATTAGTTGATCGACTTAAGTTGATTTTAAACATTTCCAGATCAGTTAAAAGTGATTCTTATTCATTTCTCTTCACTTCTATCTTGTTCTTCACCTCCTTGCTTGCTGGTCAACCAAGCTCTCAGCTGGAAAACGCGTTTTTGATAAGACATTTTCTAGAAATAAAATACAAAGTCATTGCCTTTGTTTCAACGCCTTGTTCTCACCATTAGAGAAATCTTCATCTTCTCATTCTAGAGGCGTATGATTCTTACCTTCTCATTTTTCGCCAAACATGTCTAGGCTCTTGTTTTCCTTGCCCACACTTGTCATTTTTTGGAATATTTAAGCCAAAATGTTAGGGTACTGATTTTCAACGCCCTTACATCTTTTGTCAAAAAAATTCTAACACTAAGTGCAATGGCGCACTTTTTCAGCGCCATTGCACCAAGTCCACTTTTCTTCTAAGTGCAAGGACGCTGATTTTCAGTGCCCTTACTCTTTTTCCTGCTTTTCGTCGAAAACACTTCAAATCTTTCCAGTTTCGCTCTAAACCACTTTTCGTCGGTTTTTCACCTCGTTTTCCATGTCTTGACATTTGTATCACGCCTTCTCCACATTGTTTTCTCGCTTCACACTTCCCAATGCTACTTTTTTTGCTAGCGTCTATTGATTCACCATCCTTGCAGTTTCTCTCTAGATTTCAACAAGTGATCCTAAAGGTGACATTTTCCAATCCAGTGAACTATCCTAGATCTACAAAGAAGCCACCATGCAACAGGTGCAAGAAAATCCATTCATCCACCAAAAGGCCGATCACAAGAATTCGCACCATTGTGGATCACACCGTTGGTCCGGATGAAAATTTCATGCAAGAGACCAAGAAGAAATATGAAGACTCCACACTCAAGCAAGGAACCATGAAGATTCCCGATCTCTCAGTGTTGAATGTTTTGATGCATTCCCATAAGCATTTTGTAAATAGTTTTTGACATCTTAAATGTCTTTTTGTAAAGTGTAATTACACCAAAAATATGAGATCCATCTTCTCAGAAAAAAATTAAACTTAGTTAAGTTAGGGTTTCCTATTTTTGCTCACCTAATTTCCTAGATTAACTCATCTCTCTTTTCTATATATATGAGGGATCTCTATTGTAATATTTACCTTTTGATATTTTACAATGAAGTGCTGCCCCTTTGAAACAAGCATTGAAACTTTGTGTTCAATAAAGAAGGAAGTTGCATGCCAGACTTTGTGTTGGAATCAATTCTCTTTGGATTTGAGTAAGATTGGTGGTGATTAGCGAAAGATATTTGGAGGCCTTCAAATAGCTCATGTAAAATTTGTGTTGCATCTATTGTTTGAATTTACTTTTATGTGTGGATGTTTTGGTTGAAAGATCTACAAGACTTTGTGCTTGTAATTGTTCATGCTGTTCGAGGAATTGCTGCATCTAAGAAGACTTTGTGCTTCTAATGTAACAAATGACACGTCTTCTACAGATCCAACATTGAAAAAGCTATGGAATGACTTTGTGCCTTCGTGAGCTTTCCCTTTTCCTTTGCTTTTGTTATTATAAATCACATCTGGTATTTCTATGCTTTGCTTTGACAAGATAGAGATATTGGCATTACTGCTTTTTGTCACGTTTCAGTTATTAGATCTAGAACTTTCAAATTGTGAAGCATTGTAAACATCTTCTCTGAAAAAAGAGAGAAGCATGAATGTAACACACACCCCCCCTCCATTTCGTAAGTGTAGTGTACATTTTGTAAGTACTTTCTTAGTTTTACTATAGCTTATGTTAGCAGTAAGAAGGGCGCCTCCCCTTTTTGAGAGGAGAGATTATATCTCACATAGTTGTGGCTGAAATCTAGATAGCGTAATCTATTGAAAAGTTGATTACATTATTTTCACCCAACAGGATTGAATTACCTTTTGCACCTTGACTACATTATCTTGGATAAGCTGACTAAATTTGAGAAAATAAAGAATTTGTTCTAACATGGAAAGGTCCCTTACTATAATTAGCAGCCTACACATTGCTTTCTAGCCTACAATGTTCATCTCACGATCATGCTTGATTTGGACTTAATGATTAAAAGAAATAAATTGTACCTTTCATTCACAAATGGATCACAAATCAAGACCATTCTATTGTGTTTGCTGCTCTCCTAGGATATTTATAATTTAATCTTATAGCATGTATTCTTTTAGAGAATGGTAGGAAACATACTTTCTTCAAAAGATCTAAACAAAGATGCCGTCGAATTTCTCTTTGTAAGTCCTCAGGTAAAGCTTCCATCAATTCTTCTTCATTCACACCTTGATTTGCTGCCCACTTGAACCGTTCAGATTGCCTAACTCGGCTGCACACATTTAAAGAAAATAAAACATCTATGCATAATCTTACAAAACCTCTGAAAAAAATTTATTTTGTTGAATATTTAGTGTAACATATCCATCTCTAGATAACATGTTAAATGCTTACCATTCCATAGAAAAATAATACTTTTGAAGTAAAAGCATATTGAAATAATGGTGTAAATATAGTTAGATTATAGATTCAACAATACTCTATGAAACCCTAGGCAATGCTTTATTCCATGTTGAGACAAACCTTCTCCACATAAGCTGTTATGTTACATCCCAAATTGTGAGGTTACTATTTACTATTACTAGATGCGGTAAAAGTGAATGTGATGTGAATTCTTGAGATGAATTAATGATGCATGTACCTTGTTATCAATATGAATGTTATATCACTTGATGTTGTTTCATTTGATGTTGTCATAGCTGATGTTATTCATGGTGAAATACTGCATATATGAATAGATGGTTAATGAAGTATAGTTATTCTAATCTTAAAGATGTTTATATATGTGATGCTGCTAAAGGTATGTGCTAGTGGTTGCAGGAAAAGGTTCATTCTTCAGGGGGAGGGGGGGTATCACTCAAGAGAGGGGCTTGGTCAGCTAACCGGTAATGTGAACTATTTGAGCATACACACACTTCATTGTAGAGTGAGTAACTGAGTCAGTTGAGTTAGATAAGTCATCCATGGTCATAGATTGGCATTAGGAGTGGTGTCTTCTTCTGTACCTTTTATAAGTGATGTTTATCTGTTAATTGTCTCATGGTATTAAGTCCATTACAATGGATTGTATTTGAATACAACTAATTAGGCAGGGTATATATATACATATTTATTATATACACATACGTATATATCGAAATATAGATGGACATATGTACATGTATGAATATGTATATACACCACCTATTACATATAGGATATTAATAATATTATATTATTATTGCTTGTTGATATATATACATATACATATTATATAATAAATATATAAATATTAAAGTTAAAAATAATTAACATAAATATTTATATATATTACTGGAGGTAATAACATATATATGTATTTATATAATTATTATAACATTAATATTATATAAATATATAATATTAATAAATATATATTATTTTATAAATGGAAATCATTGTTTATTCATTTCTCATCACATATTTGGAAATCGAATGTTTCCTAAGTATAATGAAATCAACTTCTCCTATTTTCATCACTGAATAAATTGAAAATGAGTAAGGACTTCTCTAAAGTTTTAAAAGAAATATTTGATTCATAACTATTGACTTTATAAAGTCAGATTTTAACATTTGGGGAAAATTGAGTTTTCCTGTGAAATATGAAAGACGGCAGCGCTGGAAATGCTGCACCCGGGAGGAGCGATTCTCCTGGGCGAATTCTTCATCCAACCTAAGGATAGGCGACGCATCAAGAATATGAATGAGGTGCTCGGTGTTTAAGTTTTCAACCTTTTCCAGATATCTGAGTCACTGACCATGTGGCGCCATATCCCTATAAGTGGCGATTTCTACTAATCGTTTGAACAGTTCTCATTTTGCTGGCTCATAGGTAAGTCGAATCACTTCCTAAAGTGTTGAGTGAGGGCTTGCAAACCTGCCAAGTGCCTTTGAATAAGTCTGGCTATGTGTGTAGTTAGTTTACATGCATGCTCGTCAGGAAATGCATTGCATTTCATGACTCTATATAAAGGCTTTCAACTACTGCGAATAATTACCAATTCACACTCTTTCACACTCATTCATATTCATTGATACTCATTATCACGCATTCTTACTCATTTTGATTCTTGAACAACTCCTTTGTCATTGCTGTGAAATTTTGTAGAAAGCCATTGCTGTAAGGAGTGAAATTCTGTAGAAAGCCATTGCTGTGAGAAGTGAAATTCTGTAGGAAGCCATTGCTGTGAATTTCTATAGAAAGCCATTGCTGTGAGAAGTGAAATTTTGTAGGAAGCCATTGCTGTGAATTTCTATAGAAAGCCATTGCTGTGAGAAGTGAAATTCTGTAGAAAGCCATTATCTCTGAGAGACCATTGTTTGTGTGAGAGCAATTTCTAGAAAGAGTATTTTACTGTGAGAAAGAACAGAGAAACTCTGTAATCTAGATTACTACAAGAAAAGACCATCATCACCTGTGGAAATCTTAATCTAGGCATGATTACTTTATTCTCATTGCATCTTTAATCTTTGCGAAGTCATGTTAGATCAATGAAGTTATTATTCTGCTCTTTTAACTTCAATCTTTGAGAAGTCATGTTAGACAAACGAAATATTATACTGTTGTATGATGCTTGCAATTGACTGTCCAAAAGTTGCATGGAGTAAATAAGGCATAGGTGATGCATGATTGTATAAAAGAGTATTAATTTGTCTTTAAAGGTAGACAATGCATTTGCGTTATTTGTATGATCTCCGTATAAGGAGAGTACGTGCTGCCTTAGATATTTATACTAGGACTATGCTACAAGCTTGGTTCAAGTACAATATAACCAGCTAATTACTAGTTTTAACTCAGGAAAGCTAGCTAAAAACTCCTAGGAAATATTCATTCTCGTATAGGAAAGAATAGGAGAGGTACTTGCAATGCTGATTCATTCCAGTAGGAAGTACTTGATTGAGGAATTCAACAATATCATACGAGGCACAACATAAGTATCTAATTATACTAGTGATGTTGGAACGTAGGATGTTCCGTTAGTACATAAGAAGTGAATGGTTGCTTTCTAAGTTGTATACTGCATTAAATTGTATGATCTCCATATATGGAGAGTATTGTTTTCATTAGCTACTATATACTAGGATTGAGATGAGGACAGGAGTCAAGTAAATTCTTCAGCTTTAGTTATTGGGTTAACTTAGGTAAGTTGAGCACTCCTAGGATAAAGATTTTCAGTATAGGAGGGGTTATGTGAATTACTTGATTCTGCTGATTCATTTCTAGTAGTACAAAATGATGTAGGATGTCTGTGGTACGGATTACCCATTAGAAGACAAAGACCTATGTGTAGTGCAAGATAGCCCTAAGTCAAATCGACCCTGAATAGTGTATGTGACAGTTGACCCTCAGTAGAAATGTTGTATGAAACACTTTGATCAAAGTAGTGTAATGTACCTACATCCTCTTAGATTGGGCGATGATTACACTGTCAGTTCACTGTGATCCTGTATTACATGCTAGAGCGAGAGTCTGCCGGATGCACAGTTTCTAGTTATGTAGGGCACAGCACTATGCTCAGTTGGTTAATAGTATCGATTACTCTACCAATCTCTTCGTTGAAGGGAGGGCCATCTATCAAATGATAGATGTGCGGGGGATCGCATTATAAGTCCGTGGTTGGCAGAAAAGTGCCCGAGTGATGCTTCTCCTCCTCTGAAGGCTACTGAAGTACCAAGATTTGAAAGGCGGATTCTTGGACCTTCTTACTACTATTTGTTCTAAAGCTCATTGGAGCTAAGTTAGATAAGGTACGTTTTACTGATTCTTGTATTTGTGAAGTTATTTTAATAACATGGAATCTTTATTGTAATTCTATTATGATATCTTGTTCATATTTTATCAATAACGGAAAGAAAAATTATATTGCAATAACTTGTTAGCACGTTTATTTACTCTTTGGATTTAAATTGGAAATTTTTTATTTTACCGAAGGATCGGGTCGTTACATGTTATCTCCAAAGAGTTCAGTTAAAATTTGATAAGTCAAGAGAATGTTGAACCCAAGATCTATGACTTTATGCCCTTCAATGCTTCCTTGAGATCGACAACTAACTAGTCTGAAAAACTCTATTTTCTCACATATTTGATCAATTTAAAAGAAACAAAATGTCCTCAACCGCCTTTGAAATTCTTTCCTTTTTTCCTCAAAGATTGGTTGGTCTATCCCCATTAGTTGGTCTTTAGGAGCTTCTAAAATCATTATTGGAAGATTAGGAAAGATCCATTCAAAAACACTCTCTTGTAGACATATCACAAATCCTTCCACAATAATCCTGTGCTCTAAATAAATGAGCTCACTGCAAAATACTCGAAGCATTATTAAATGCAATTTATTCATTAAAAATAAGTAAAAAATGTTGACTTTGGTCATAATATGTACCAATGCTTGTTTGTTATCACTATTTAATTCAAACTATTCTAGGATATAACTAGTGAATAATGTGTCCAAAGACACTATTTAACATACAGAAAGCCCCTACATGTTCTAAAAGAGAGTGTTGGAAAAGAAACTCAAGATCTCCAATAAATATCCATAGTTTATTTCAAGAGAGCTTGATTTGGAAGAAACCCAAAAGAAAAGATGAAAATAGCACAAGGAATAGAGAAACAAAAGAATAATATTAATACTTCTTAATTACCAATAAAGATGGTGAATATAATTACATGTAGGTCATAATCATCTCCACCAAAAAATATAAACATCTAAAAATAGAAGAGGCAAGTACACTATAATATTTCAAAGTTGGTGTTAAGAAATCTGAAATTTTCCTTTTTAAAAAAAATTGACAATTTCACTAAGAAACTTTCTTTTTGTTTTTTCAACTCTTTTCTTTTTTATTTTCCTTTTATTGTTTCAATTGCAAAATTTTAATGAATGAATGCTACAACAATGAAGAAACTATGAGAAGCATTTAAACAATGTTTAATAAATTAAAAAATCATTAAAAAGAACCTGATTTAATTTTTGGATTGCAGAATAACAAAGACCTAAAATATGTTATATTCCAATCACTCCTTTTGATGGACTTGTTGTCCTCAGTTTTTGCAAAAAAATTCTTTAAAATTCCTATTTTGATTTCTCTAAATGCACATTTTTCAAGGGAAAATCGTGCCTTGTATAATCTTTAAGGTCATAGGTGTTTTCGATCCTTTTCGATTTCTTTTGAAATGTTCCCCTTAATTTTTTTCTTTGTTTTTCAGTTCACAACAATGCAATCATGCACCCGTTAAGAATTAGCTCCAATACCAAAACACTGCTGAAACAACTCTAACCAAGAATGCGCCCTAAAACCACTTAAGGAGGAGGGGCGGGCATATGGTCAGAGGATCCCTAGGATCTAATAATTTGATAACAGCTGAAATAGAGAGCTAAACTCAACACCAAGAATGTGCACACAAGATCCTTTTGCAAGGTGAGGTGCTAACATATGGTGGAGTGCTAGCTATTAAACTGAAATAAAACTTCTTCTGCTGAAGCAGGCATCCACAAGCGGTGGGAATACTCCACTTATTCAGTGGGTGTGATTATTACAATTATTTGAAGGCGGCAAGCCAGCCAATTAACCTCATTTCCACTTAAATTGTGGGGGGTATACAATCCACACAACCACTTATTCTTCGTGGGGGGAATACAACAGAATAAATTGCAGCAAAGTAAACTATTGCTGTTAGTACTACTAATCAGCTTACAAACAATTGTCAAACAGCTGCAATATGTCAAAGATAAGTTTTTAAAACAAGCAATGGTTAGAGTATCACTTCCTCTAACATTTACAACTAGAATAGATGAATAATTGAAGCTCAAATCAGCATGATAATAAAACTTAATTAATCTGATCAGAAACAAAAGGTACAGAAAATCAGACCAGCAAGCTATGAATCCACCAAAATGGACGTATCTTTCCCGAATCAACTCGGAAAGCTCCCAAACCACAGCCCAATAACAACTAGGAGATATGCGCCCAAATCCCAAGGAGAGAACGAGCCAAAAACAACAACTACAGGAGGCACATTTCCCAATGCAAGCACAGTGAGATGGTACAGCCTACCAAGAGGGTCGACCTTCTCTTAAAAATTCAACACTCAACCAAAAAATCTGAAACCTTCCAGAAAGGGGCGCCCTTCATAGTAGAATAGCATGGACGAACACCCAGAATGAAACAAAAATCCATGATGAAGCTCTGAGCAGAAATTAGCTTCAGCCATGACAAATCAACAACTCAAAAAACAGGCTTTACTTCAACAACATGTTTGAGATCATCAATTTGAAGCTCCATCTGCACTCCAAGGTGAAGTACAATCACAATGATCCACTTAGGAAGCCATAGTTTCAGGCCCGAAAGATGGATTGAATTCACTAAGCTCCCCCTTAGCCAAGTTTTGAATTCAAACCGGCAACATAACTTTACTTTCAATTTTCTAAGATGAGATACAAAGAGCAAGGCACCAATATATAAGCTTTACCAAGACGAGATGAAACATTTGTAACTCTCAAAGAAAACTCTTTCTCTTCCCAAAAAGGATGCCTATCTCCAAAAAGGCACCATTTAAACTATAAAAAAAAACTCTTCATTCAACTCCTTCAAGTCGTTCCACTTCAGATGACAAATAAACATTTAATAAAATATTAAATGTATCAACTTTACGGCCCCAACTTAAAAACAACTTAAAGTCATTAAGCTAGGCATGGGGTACAACTTCAAAACACAATTTTAACTAAGTATGAAACTTAGTCCAAGGAGAAAACTAACACCAAACTGGAAACTGAGACATTACGAAAATCTGAATAATGAATTGCACAACACTACTGATGAAGACACTGCCAAAAATAGACTTACTAAAAATAGCCAATGCTAAAAATAGTAAGATCACATCAAAACCACAGTAAACCAAGCTGAGCAGGAAACACTGGAAATCCTAATTTGCTTAACTGAATAGCCTATAGATTTCCGGAAATAGGCTAACAGTTCACAACAAGGTCATCACTGAAAAGGGGACATTACATCTTTTTGGGGTCTTTTTGGTCATGTTTTTGAACCTTTTCTTTTTCTAGTCGGGTTTTGAGTACCTCATTGCAAGTTTGGGGGTTTTGAGTGTTTAAATGCAAGTGATGTTCTCACTTGCAATCAGGCTCTTGAGACTCGACCTTATATAAGATGACTTCTAAAAACACTTTTATGTTTTAAAAATGAGTTCACTTGCAATCGGACCTCCAAGGTCTGATTACAAGTGAAGGCTTTAAAGTTAAGTTTTTAAAATAACTTGTAATCTGGTCTTGGAGGTTCGATTGCAAGTTTGCAATGAAAGTTATGTTTTAAAGTTACTTGTAAAATGGTCATAAAAGACTTGATTGTAAGTGTTATATTTTAAAGTTATTTGTAAATGCTCTTTAAAAGCCCGATTACAAGTTTGAGAAGTCAAATTCTTCAAAGGCCACTTGCTTTTAAGTCTTTTAAACTCGATTTTGGGTTTGTTTCTTCAGTTCTTGTGATGGCGTGTTCTTTCAAACCATCTTTTTCCTTTTACTTTTGAGTTTCTTGAGGAGGAAATTTATTGCCAAGCTTATTGTATTCGAAGAGGAGTCTCTATCTCATTTTGCTTATAAGTGTTGATTTCATTCCAAAGATCCTCAAGTTTTCTTTTGAGCTGAGTGTTTGTTCTCTTCAAGGTACGTTTTTGGTTTTTCTTCTTTTGTTTTTGTTAACTCTTATTTTCTGATGTGTTTTTTATTTCTTCTTCTTTTGGCATCATCCAAGGTCACTAATAAGGAAATGTGTTTTCAACATTGCGCAAATGCAAATGAATCACATCATTTGTTTGCTTGCAATCGGGTCTCTAAGACCTGACTGGAAGTAGAAGATATATATTCATCAAACCTCTCTTGTTTGTTTGTAATCGGGCCTTGGAGATCCGATTGCAAGTTTGCAAGTAAGAGTTTTTGTGATAACTTGGAAACCTACTTGTCTGCCATACCACTTGCTTATAAAGTTTTTCGATATGCTTTCATTACGCAATTTACCCATTACTTGACCCGACTGCAAGTGTCCATTGTTGAAAGATACCCATTATTTGCAATCGGGTCTCTAAGACCCGATTACAAGTAAAGCTTGCAATTGACCTTCCCCGATCCGATTTCCTTCCCATCGCTGTCCAAAGCATATTCGCAAAGCAGCTTTGAGTCATTCCAAGTTGTTGCAAGTTAAATACCCATGCAAGTTTTGATGGAAGCATTGATTTTTGAGAAATTGGCATCAGGAAATCACCAATAGCTATTGAAGATGTTCTTACTCTTCTGAGTTTTCATCATAGTGTTTCAGATTCTTGTTCAATGACAGAAGAGCCAACATCACCTCCAAATAAGAAAATGAAGTCTAAGTATGACAAACACCTAAAGAAATGCAAATTGTCCTTGAAGAACACAGAGAAGCAATAGTGAGGTATTTTGATGTGATTCTTAAGACAGTTGCGGTTGCCAGGAATACATTGGGTCCTGTTGTGACCTATTTCACACATCGCCCCATTGCAAATGGGGACCCCCAAGTTTTGATGTCACCCTCTGAATCGCCAGTTTAGAGTCTTTAATTTGGGTAAATTTTGAAAGTCAGTCCGGCTAAGTTGAGATTTCGAACCCATTTGTGTGTCTTAACGTCATTTAAGTGCTTAGAAGACCCGGTAGACGAAGATCGCCATTGCTTTCGGTCGTTTCTGACACTTCCTATTTTTAGGGATTCTGCTTTTTTGCTTTTTGCTTTTTTGATTTTTGGCATTTTTAGGCCATTCTGGAGTTCCTATTTTTTTAGGGATGCTTTTTGTTTTTTCTATTTTTGGAAAGTTTCTATTTTTGGAAAGTTTCTATTTTGGGAAAAAGTTTCTATTTTTGGATCCTACAGAGCAGAAAATCAACATGTCTCCAGAAATCAAGAAAATCAAGGTAAAATGAAAAAGGTTTGAAAAATGGCAAAAATTTTTTGGAAAAATGCTTAAGTCTGAGAATGGCACCCTCAAGAAAGGGGATGGCATGGAAAGTTCAAAGTCCGCCCTACCTTTGGCATGCCAAAGATAGGCACTGGCAAGAGATATGCCAAGTTCGCCATAGGCAAGGTGGTCTCCAAGTCCGCCATAGGCATGAAAGATGCCAAGTCCGCCTTTGACATGAAGAAGCTAAAGTCCGCCCTTGGCATGAGGAAGCTAAAGTCCGCCCAAGATGTTTGGAAGAGGCGCATGGCACAAAAGGTTCAAAGTCCGCCCCTAGAGAAAGATGGCATGAAACTCATGAAGTCCGCCCAGCCTAGAAAAAAATGGCAAGAGACACATGAAGTCCGCCCCAAGAAGTGTGGAGAAAGGTAAAATATAAAGAGATGCGCTCCAAGATGTTTGGAAAGGGGTGAAATTACAAGGGAATTCATTGGAAATTGGATTAAATGATCGAAACAAATGAAATTTGCCATTGGACAAGGCACGAATAAAATTCGCCATGGCAAGGAAAGTGTAAGACAAATGGAGAATAAAATACGCCATAGGCAGGAGATTATAAGAAATTCGTCCAACTTTGGAGGGAAAATTATTCTAAGGCATGAAAAACGGAGAAATGTCTAGAAGAAGAAGAGGTTTAGCCGGCACAAAAAACCATCCTCAGCACAACGGAATGAAATTCTTTGGCACAAAATGAAGAGTGTTTGGCAGAGCAAGCATGAAGTCCGCCCCTCTTAGCTTGGAAAATTCCTAAGGCACTGGTAAAAAAATGGCAAAGTGGCAGAGATCTCCAAGTTCGCCCAACCCAGAAGATGAATCGTTTGGGTAAATAAAAATGTCCAGAGAGGTTAGAACTCCGCCTAGAGAATTAAAATTTGGCAGATAAGCTATTGAGCACATTTTGGCTAGGCAGACAATTTGAAAAGAGATATTTTGCCTCTGACGAACGAATTTAGCCATGTATCAATATTTAACGGGTTGAAATTTAATATTTTAATATTTTTAATTATTTCCCTGACACTTAGGGAATTTTAATTAAAAAATTCAAAAACCAGAGATTATTTGGAAGATTAAACTATTCTGCCTTAGATAAATTTAACTTTGCCATGATTTGAAGATTTAAAATACGTTGGAAAATTAATTTTAAACGATTAATTTAATATCTTTTCCAACACTTAGGCACTTTTTGAGAAAATTCGAAAATCTCAAGCAGAGATGGCACAGAGGTGAAAATTAGAAACTTGCCTCGATAACTGAAAGTGAAATTAGAAGTTTGCCAATCTGAGAAGAAAACGTTTCTAAAAATTAGAAGAAAATCAGAGGAAAGAAAACAATGCCTTGAAGAAAATCGCACTTCTCAGCCATAAAATGAGTTTCAGCAACTCATTTCTTCACAATTCCGGCTGAGAAGTAGCTATCTCTCTCGAATCTTTAGGAAATCATTTGCAAAGGAGAAATTTATAAGAATAACACTGTTGTGAGAATCGAGGTAGCATTTTCTTGTTGACAAGTGTGATTTTTTGAGAGAAGTAATTTATTTCTTTGCTGAAATCGTACTTTCAGCATATTGGCGCACCTCTTCTGGCAGATTTCTGAATTTTTAAATTCATTCGCAGCTAGAACACGATCTTCGAGGTTTGGAAGTTAATCAACAATGTGTTTGCACTGTGTTTCTATCTTCTACTTCGTTTCCGGCACGAATTTCATTCATAGAGAGGCGAATTTAATTACTTTCAGCTTGCTTTTTGACAGAAATTTTAATTCAATAGGTTGAAAGTGCGATTTTTGTCCAAGCTACACCCCGGAACAAGTTAATTTTAAATGATCTTGTGTTAATGTTAAGAATTTTGTGCTTGCAGGTTGACGATCGATCAAAGGGAAACATCCAGGCAGGCACAGATGAAGTTTGCAAGTAAAGGATCGCAGCCAGAAACCAGAATAAAGTCAAAGTGGAAAGATGTCTCAGACACTAACCTTGGCCACATTGACCTTGAAGAATTTAAGAAGAGAATATATGGGCATAATGGACCTTTGCCAATGCCTGCCGCTAGAAGGATGGTGAGAAACGGCATATTTCAAGCTGCCGGTTTCCCACCTGCACTTGGCTGTGCTGAACTTATGGTGGAGTGCGCACTTCACTATGATGCTGAGTTGAGGCGAATTGTGGCACCCGATGGGAGAGTGTTGGCACATCTGATAGAGTTGGCTATTCAGGAGGCCTTCGGCATTCCGGCATATCCTAAAACTGTCTACAAGACCAAGGAAGATGCTCAGAAGTTATATGATGAAAGCCCTGGCCTTTGTGCCGCCAACATTAACAAGTCGTGGCTGGATAAGCCTAGGCCGTCGGTCAAGAAGATGCCCAAGAAGTTGACACGTACGAACTTCAAGGAGGACTACGGAGACATCATTATCTTACTGAACAGAATAGCAGGCAGTCCTTTGGGAGCACCCTTCGAGTCGTGGATGTATTACTTCATTGAGGACCTCACGGAAGGTGTCAAGATGTTCAACTGGGCGAGAATGATAAGCAATAATCTTCACCACCAACTTATCAACCTAAAGAAGACGAAAACGTTTTACATGAGTTCTTACGTCATCTATATGTTGGCTAGAACTTACAAGTATGCAGACTTGATATGCAAGGGCACGGTCGGCGGTGGATCAAATGAGCTGAAGGCATACGACTGCTATCCACAATTGTAGTTGAAAGAAAAGGCGCACTTCTGGCGAGCTCATGACGCCTTCCTCATGTATATCACGAGAATACTCCAAGGAGGGACGCATCAACGGCTGACTCCTGAGGCCAAGAAGCTGATTGGTAAATATGGGTCATGGTTTATCCAGTATCCCCGATTTACGTACATCAGAATCCAGGGATTCACTGGGAGCCCATATCGTTTTCCCATTTTCCCAACTAACAAGATGGTCCTGCTCGAAGTGCTGAGGTAGTTAGAAGAGTTCCAAGGTCTTCAAAGGGTGAAGCAAAAGGCGGCAGTAACTTTTCCCTTCTTTATAGGGAATATGCTGGAGTCTTGCCCATCATCACAGGCAGCTGACAATGCTAGAATCGAGATACAGCATTACCCTTTTTCCCCATATCCGGCTAGAAATCACTACGACCCCCATCACCACATCAAGATGGTGGATGGAAGGAGATACAAGCATAGGGTCGAACTGGAGGACTTTTGGGCAAATGCTGCGGATGAATTTGAGGTCAGACGGAAGATGTGGTCCAGATTGCCGCTCAGCTTGATCAGGGCAACAAAATTTTGTCACGTGCCAGATCAGTTGGAGGAGGACGAAAATAAGACGCACCCGCGCTTCGATGAGAGTTCGGCTTTGCCCGCTGTCCGGTGGTCAGAAGCAGAGCATGCTGACTTGAACATCTTGATGAGGCCTGTCATCAAGTTTACTTAGTGGTGGGTTGATCAACGAGTTCAAGAATTAAGGCGCCAAAAGATAACCTTGACCTATGACATACTAAGCGAGGCAGAGTCTTATTCTTCCAACGCGGGTGCATCCCAGGACGTACAAGTGATGGAGACCACCACTTCTAGGAAGAGGAAAGAAATAGCTGCAGGAAAGGAGCCAGTCCAGAAGCAGGCCAGGATAAAACCTTCTCAATCGGCCGCCTCTAGGACTATTGAGGAGATATTAGCTACTGCCGATGCTTCACTGGCAGACATGAGGGATCCTTCTCCGGTTCCTGAAGACAACACAGAGCCTCAGCCAGATGACGATGCGCCGCCTTCTCCCACGGGCACTGAAATATTGGAGTCAGATGACGACAATGTGGGCGCCCAAGATGAGGATTTCCAGGAAGGGATGATTTCAGCCCTTAGGGGAATTGTGGATGTTCCTGACAGAAAAGGCGTGCCTGAGGAGGACAGTGTTGAGCAGCTTACGATCCCGGATTGGCTGAAGGAAAGGCTAAAGGTACAAGTGCCGGCAGATGAACCAGAAGAGGA
Organism: Sequoiadendron giganteum; assembly: GCA_007115665.2. NCBI lineage: Eukaryota > Viridiplantae > Streptophyta > Pinopsida > Cupressales > Cupressaceae > Sequoiadendron > Sequoiadendron giganteum. The sequence continues at coordinate 390,766,281 of CM021104.1, read as the reverse complement.
TGATACGGCAGACTTTTTAGCCAGACTATCTCAAACCGTGGCTAAAAAGCCGGCGAAAAAATTCTCCAGCATACAGAGAGACGAGGCCGGCAATAGGACAGTATAGATTGCCGTGCCTACAGCGGACAAGCCGCAGGAGGATATGGCTCCACAGGATTACGCCATCACAACCATTGACTTGGGTCCAACCACTAAGGGCCAAGAAATGGAAGATTTGGATAATTCTGTGTCTGCCATCAAATCAAGGTTGGCGAAGGAGGTAGCCAAAAGAAAGGAGTGCCAATTGGAAATTGAGCGCTTAAGAGAGTACATCCAGTACTTGATTAGGCCACTTGATCAGGATATTACGGCGGCTCCTCTACTTCCTAACTCTTCACAAGAGGCCGTTAAAGAGATAGAAGAAAACAGGCTCACGGTTCAGGAGGCCAAAGAATGGATAGCAGCCAAGAGGATTGAAGTTGAGGCATTCATAGAAAGATTAACTTTGGTTTATGGTCAGGCCACTGCCTTACTTTCTAGGCTAGCCTCCTTGGTAGAAGTATGGGACAACCTTCCGGACGCGCAGAATAGGATAATCACTTGCCTTAGGATTCTGAAAGGAGTTCCTAAGCAAGAATTGATAGAGGGAGGCGTCATCGCAGCGGGAGCAGCCTATGACTTCCACACTTGGTATTGGGCCTTGACGGCACGAGGTGAAATCTTGGAGAGGGTAAAGGTTGACGGCATCAGATTGGAGGAACAGGTCAAGGAAGTTCAGGCCAGAATCCTCAACATAATTGCTGATATCCTGGATAAAGAGGCTCTGCGAGAGAATGACCTGCAATTGGAAGTTTTGAAGGAAAGTGTCCAGGAAAATATCTTTGACATCACTGGACCCATCTTGAGGCAGGACTGGGCCAAATTGGCGAACTTCCTAAGTATCCGAGAGTCCTTTGAAAAGACTGAACCAGAGTGGGAGGAGACCTTCGCCAGATGCGCTGAGAGCATGGATGGGCTGGAATTTAGAATCGGCATGCTTCCACAGGTTACCATGGATGAAGTTGCCTTGATCGTGTCCAGATTCGGTGAATACACGGTGGCTCGAGAGGATCAGGATGTAGTCCCTTGAAAATAGCTCCGAATGCCAACTCATTGCTGTTCATTCCCAGTTAACTGAAGTCATTTTGGGAAACCCTAATTAGGGTTTCGTTTGTTAAATCTTGACCGTCGGCTCATGTTTAATCTGAGCCATTTATTCAATTTATGGAACTCTATATAAACTCTTGGACCCTCATTTGTAATGTGGTGAAGTGAGTAATAAAAAATTGTTGCGACGAAACTATTTCCGTTTATAAAAGCTCTTGTGCATGATTTGCTAAGAACAACTTTTATTTTCAAGTAGTATGCAAGGTTTAATATTTCTCCTTCAACACTTAGAGTAGAATTAGAATAGCATTTCATTACATGTTGGTTAGATGAATGATAGATTTGATCGCAGTGGTGGATAAAATTTTGCTCATACTTTTGTCGAGTGGATGATTTGCACTCGACGTGTAAAGTTAGTCTGAGCCATTAAATCGTGGATGCTTAACTTCTGTTTGTTTTGATTATCAATTCGAACATGAAAACCATTATCACCTCCGTTGAAGATTGCACCCGCTTCGCGTAGTTGTCCAAAGGAGGCGAAACGAAGTGTGGTTACCCATTTTGTCTAATCGCTGCTGTCTCTTGAATTCTTAGGCGTAGTTTAGATCTCTAAACCCTTATCCTTTTGCCTTTTTTTTTGAATATCTGAAATACCTATCGAAAGAGCTTCAACGATAAAACCGCCTAAGTCCTCAACTCGCGAAATGAATTTTACGTAAGTCCCCTTGTGATTACCAGCAAATCACAACGCCCACTGACCTTGTCCATATGTCATAACCTGGCCAAAAGAAACATTGGAGTCATTGTATTATCTTCTAGGTATTTGCAATTACTTTTCAAGAGAGGATAAAGTGTCCTTGGGCATTTTATTCTGTGTATGGTGGCGTATTCAAAACACACACCAACAGGTCCTGATCCTGATGAATTGCAAAGAACTATCAGCAATTTCTAGTCCTTCAAAGCCATAAATGAAATGGGATAAAAAGCGTCTCATGAGTTAGATTAGGACTGTTGTTGGAATAAGTCATGGTGGTTGAGAGAATTTCCTAAGTTAGTTGGGATCCTCCTACCTTTTTCTCAAGACTCCTCTCCTATATATACTAGAGGGGGGTCTATTGTAAAAATGATCTTTTTGGCAAGCAAGTAAATTTTGCAGAATTTTTTACTCATAAAAACTTTAAGCTTTATAGTTATAAGTTGTTCTTTTTCAAGTAAGATCAAGGAGTTGGAATTTCAGACTTTGTGTTGAAGTCCTATTTTGTATCCATTGTGTTCTTATGTCATTTTGGGACATTTCCTTGTGATTATTTGAAGGTTGTAGAAGATTGTTAAAGAGAGTTTCACTCTAAATATCTGCAGACTTTAAGTTGTAAATATTGAAGATTGAATTAGTAATTTGTGATTAGGAATTGAGAAGAATTGCAAGTCTTTGTGCTTGTAGCAATTCCCATTTAAAGTAATTCATAGGTGCACCATACTTGCAGACTTTGTGCTGTTATACGTTGTATATTGTTCTTAGGTAATCGTTTTAAAAGGGTAGATAGGATTTTAGATACTCAAGTCTTTGTGCTTGGTGATTGTTTTCCCATCCGGGAGGGGTGATGGAAGTCTTTGTGCTTTCAGGAAACTTCATTTCCTCTTTCTCGATTTCATTTCAAATTGCTGTAATAGTTTTCCTAAAGATTGTTGTTACTTTTTTGCGAGGAGAAAACAATATAATCTTTCCTGAAAAAAGAGGAAAGGTTGTTGTCCTACCCATATTAGTTTAAGTTAGTTAGTAGAAAAGGGGGAGCCTTCCCTAAATTAGGAGAGTATCATACTCACAGACTGTGATTGAAACTATAATTTTGCATATCCTCAAGGTATACAAAATTTTGCATATACTCCAATCACTCCTTTTGATGGACTACTGCATTGGTCTTTTGATTGGCTAAACACCTCCCTAGACATGCAATCGCTACCTCATGCTATAACCTATCCACTCTCTAAACTCTTGCACTCACCTTTCCTTATAACTGCGATTGGCTTTTTTTGAGTTTGAATAATATTAAAAGATGCATTGACTTCTTACTACTGCAACGATATCTTTGAGGACACAACTTTTTATTTGTTTTTCCTTCCACTCAGCCTTCAACGATTTTTGTCTTATTTGTATGTGTGACTTGCAAATATTCTTCCACGTCACCCACTCTACTATCTACAATGCCTTTTCCTTATGTGAATCTTGCAACTACAAAAGTTGTGGTCAGTTTATGCCTAACAAGTGGCAACTGGCACTGAAATAAATGAAATTATTTCTTCATATCATCTCAACAAGGACTCAACAAATCCCATGCCTCTCCAAAGTGGTACGATAACATCATGTAGAGTAGAATTAATGAATTTACTGTCTTTTGAACCCCATTTGACCTCCTTCAAAAATTTGGAATTATTAAAGAATGACGGCTAGGTGCGACTACGATTCCCTTTTAGCAGTATGGCCAGCTTGGATTATTACTATGGATGGCCCACTTGGATTATTACTATGGATGGCCAATGAAATATTAATGCTAGATTTTCTAAATAAAATAAAATTCATATATATATATTTTGATTTGTTAAACCTGTAAAACTCAAATTTGACCTCTGAATGAAGCCAACAATGAGGATCAAAAGGTTTTCATCTTCCAATTTTGGATAATCCAAGAGGATTTTCAACATTAGGAAAAGAATGAGATTGTCTTCAATTTATGTTGCCAAGGTCTGCACAGCTGCGAGAGTAGTTGGAGCTGCTCTTCTCAAAAAAAAACCGACTTCTGGCCCTTGAGCGTTGACTAAGAAACACTTCAAATTCGCAGCTATGGGTTGAGCAGCAGCTGGAATTCTTCGCGTCAACTTGTTGAATTGAGCAATGAACTCACACATAGGCACATAAGAGGCCTTTTTCAGCTGTGTGAGCTGGGCCAACAAAGCATGAGCATCTTCAGGAGGTCTAAACCTTTCTTCAAACTTAGCTATGAGAGTAGCCCAATTTGTGATGGTAAAACCAATCAGCAGCCTCGCCTTGGAGAGTCTCAATGAACAACCTTACAGATACATCTTCATGTTCAACACCAAGCACACCGCATGCAATGTAGAAAGCAGCAATGTGTTCGTCAAAGTGTTGTTGTCCATCACCGAAGAACTTGGGAAAATTCTTTCGTGAGCCATCAGGTAGAGCATGTAGAGGAAGAGTTAGATTCAATGGACCAAAAACATTTCCCCAAGGACCCTGGATAGCCTTTTACATGTCCTTGGTGAAAGCTTGAAAAACTACATGAAAATAAATTACAATGAAATGGGATACTAGTATACTTCAAACAAAAGTGTGAGGCTTTTGAATGCGTATCGTATCCCCAGCGGAGTCGCCAAAAACTGTTGGTTGAAAATTTTGTATACTTGGGAAAGCATACAAAATTGTGGTTTCAGCCACAGTACGTGATATAAACTCTCCTATTTTCAAAGGGAAGGCTCCCCCTTTGCTTTCTATTTTAACAATTTAGAAATTAACTCTAACTATAAATCTATTCTAAATCTCAATGAAACTCTGTCTTATTCTCTTTTTTTTTAGAAAGGACACTTATTTTTTTCTCTTATTTCAGAAAAGAATCACAGCTGAAAGCATAAATGATTAATGAAGTAAACAAATAAAGAAGCAAAGTTTTCATAAAGGCGCAAAGTCCTCTGTTGCTCCTTCGGGACGGGAAAACAAATTGAAAGCACAAAGTCTTTGACAACTTACTCTCCTATCAACCTTTTTAGATGATTTTTTAGTAACCAAGTACAATATGTTGCAGCTCAAAGTCTAATTACATGATGCACTTTTTATGCACAAACATAGAAAATAAAAGCAGCACAAAGTCTACAAGTTACCCCCTTTGCTTGAGCGTTCTACAATAGCTTCAAATGCAACAAACTTCTCAAAGTCTGCAGTATCAATTATGAAAACAATCTAAAACTCCAAACGCATTAAGCAACTCAAAGTCTACAAAGTTAAGCTTGAATCCCTCTTGTATAACACCACAAAACTCACAATCAATATGCAAAAAATGTCGTCACATAACACCTTGAATCAACACAAAGTTTGAAAGCAATTTGCCTCTTTTAATTGACTGTAATCTGATTTACATCTAAACTCAAAGTCTTAGAGTGCACATACAAACTAGCAGAGTTTTGTTGCATTGCCAAAAGATATCTATTACAATAGATCCCCTCAAGTATTTATAGGAGAGAGGCCTTGAGAAAAAAGTGGGAGGATCTCAACAAACTTGAGAAATTCTCTTAACCACTAACTAACTGCAATTGACTTATTCAACATTACAAGTCCTATTGTAATTTGACTTGTAATGTAATCACATGTAATTACATTTTACAACTTTGCAAGTGATATGATTACTTGCAATTACATTTCTCCATTTTACATGTAATTTGTCAAAACTAAATTACAAATACATAATTGAAACTATTTAAGTGTCCAAAGACACGACTTGAACTACATCATCTTTGATTGGGTCTTCATGTTGCTGTTTGGAAAACACTCTTTCATCTTTGTTTTGAAAGCATTCTATGTTCAATCATGTCACTTGTTCAACTCCTTGTGTGGCTTCGTCATGTTGTTGTTCTTTCTTTGCATCATTCTCCAGCCTTAGAATTTGCTTGAAAAATAAGACCCATGTCTTATATTATTGATTTAGTAGATCATGTGTGCAAATAAGACTAACAAGAATGAGACAAAGGGGCTGCAAAAGTGAGGCCAAAACTCAATTTCGGGTTTTGGAAGGTTGACTACAAGTTTTAAGTGCAAGGTAGGAAAAATAAGAAGTCATTGCAAATTTCAATTTGCAACTTCAAACTTGCAATGAAAAATCCCAAAATGCTATTGGATAATAAAAACCCGAAATTAGGTCAAAGCCCTATTTTTCTAAAAATGGCAATGAGGCTGAAATGAAGATAAGTGTGAATGAGTGAGGTGAACTTGGTGAAGACAAATGGAAGTGGAAAATGGCTAATGGAAAATACGTTTTAGCTGAAATAATGGTTTTTTCCCTAAGGATATCTCTTTGCACAATGAGATTCAAGATAAGGAGACTTCTAGGATATGACATTCCGGCTGCGAAGATGCTTTTTAGACAAAAACGTGATTGCCAAGAGCCGCAGTTTGACTGAAAGGGAAACACGTTTTGCTTTGAAGACTCATTCTTTTACAAAAAACAACTTCTCTCAAGTCACATAAGGGAATGATGGTTTCATTGAATAATGTAAGCAACATTAATCAGCTGCAAAGAAAACGTTTAAACAAAAACGCGTTTTTATAAAAGCAAGAGATAAATGAGTTTCCCTTCAAATTTTGGGCAATGACAATGCTATAAAGACAAAACGCGATTTAACAAGGAGAAAACATGTCAATATAAAAGACATTAAAATACATTTGAAAAAGACCATTAACATAAGAAAAACGTCTGTAGCAAAGAAAGGCGTGTTTTCACAAAGAGGAAATAAAGCAAACAAAACAAGATAGAAAATAAAACAACGTACCTTGGAGAAGAAGAGCTGAAAGTTAAATTGGAGATGAAAACCCTAAATGACTTACATAATCTCAACAAAAGATGAAGACATTAATTTATTACAGCTGAAAGTTCGATTTCGTTGCTAAACTTTAATGGAAACACCATGAAAGAAGGGAGACAAACGAAATCAAATTCAAACTGCTCTTCAAAATGGGTTGAACTTCAACAATTAGGTTTTTCCAACACAAAGACAAGTGAAAAAAACACAAAAAAGACCAAAATCGGGTTTTTAGACTCTTTTAGCAACTTTTCTTTTTACTCATGGGAGAAATAGGAACTTTTTAGCACTTCAACAATTTTATTTTTGCCAAACAAGTGAAATCGGACCTTTTTGAGGTTTTAGCAATTTTCATTTTGACAAAGTAAAAAATCGGACCTTTTTGAGGTTTTAGCAATTTTCATTTTGACAAAGTAAAAAATCGGACTTTTTTAGCACTTTAGCAATTTTGCTTTTGTCAAATGAGTGAAAATAGGAACTTTTGGGAGTTTTAGCAATTTCACTTAAAGCACAATAGGAACTTTTTGACACTTTAGCAATTATAGGAACTTTTTGGAACTTTAACAATTTTATTTAAAGCAAAATCGGAACTTTTTGGGACTTTGACAATTTTTGCTTTATGACTTAAAACTTCCTATTTTTGCTGTGTTGTCTTAAAAACCCGAAATTGGAAAAAACACAAGAAAAATGACTAAGAAATTTACAAAAACGGAAAGGGGAGTTGATGAAAGGATGCCCAAGGGAACCATCAATTGAAATCCAAAGTTTTACAACCTCAACACCTCATAAAATGTGCCTTAACACAGAAAGATCCCTACTTGCAATGGTGATCAAAAATCCCGAAATTGGACAAAACAAGGGGAAAAACATGTCAAAATGCTCTTAAATTTCGCACAAGGCAAAATAGGATGGAGACCAATGGCTGCACAATTGAATTGAAGAATTTTGGTGCCTCGAAATGCATGCCATATAGATTTATGAAGAAATTTTAGGCAAAATTTCATATGGGTTGTCCAATTTTGAGAATTCAAAATTGAGGACAAAAATCATCAAGTGTGCATAATCCATAACACACACCTTCTAAATATGATATTCATTAATGTTGTTGTAAGTTGTTCCATCCAAGAGAGGACACAAATCAACATGTGTGCAGGCTGAAAACAAATTATGACAGTCATGAGTAAATTGGTTCTTCACCCTAATCGGAGCTATGTTGGTTGAACCGTTGAAGTATTTATTGATGAGCACACGGTTATACTGGGAGGGAGGGGTGACGGTGGTCGGGTGAATCAGTATAATACAAACTTTTACTTTTCAAAATTCAATCAATCACATCAACCACACATATGCAAGATCTAGCAATTGAAAACACAATAAGAACACAAGATTTATGTGGAATCCCTATCGGAAAAAAACCATGGAAAAATATTGCTTATATGTTATAGATTAATCTTCTTCTTCTTCTTTGTAGGCTCCAACCTACTAGAGACTTGAATCTCTACACAAATTGAGCTCCAACCCAGAAAGAGGTTCCAGCCTCTACTTGATAGGCTTCAACCTATTAAGGACTCCAATCTCTACACAAACTCAGCTCCAACCTCTATTTGATAGGCTTCAACCTATTAATTATTCTATTGCTTATATGAATAACTCCATCCAAATCGGATTCAATCTCAAATCTGATTCAAACACAAATATGATTCAAATATAAATCTGATCCAAACTCAGATCACAATTTTCCTTCCAAATCTGATCACTATCATGCACTTCTTCTTTTCACAAAATTTGATCATAAATATGGCACTATCTTTCCTCAAAATCTGATTTAAATATTGCAATGAATTCACTCACAAATCTGATTACAAAAATGCACTGCTTCCACAAATATTTCTGCCTTAATGTCTGCTCATAAATGTGCAATATATCTGCTCATGAATCTATCATAAAATCTTCAACAATTACTCATAAATCTGCCATGTATCTTCAACAATTTGCTCATAAATCTGCCAAATGTCTTCCTTTTATTTCTCTTCTCTTTTCACAAAATTGATACTAAAAATTTCTTATAAATCTGCTCACATCTTTTGTAAATCTGCTCAAATATCTTTTTATTTCTGCTCTTCATATGAATGATATTCAAAAATTGCTTGCTTTCTAACTCTCAAACAAACCTCTATTTATACCTTGCCAAAGTGTCTTTTCACCCAAGAGGGGTGACTCTTCAAGGGGGTCGGCCACATGCATAAAATAAAATTTATTTTATTTAAGAAACCCTTCCACATGTGAGCGCCGATATCAAGAGGGGACAGACCCTAAAAAAATAAAATTATTTATAATTTTAAATTCTTCAAAAGTGGGCACCATAATAGGAGATGTCAGCCACCCAAAAAGAAAATTGATTTTTGTCTTCACAAGATGGGCGCCAAACTTAGAACCATAGGTCGGCTGACATAAATCTATTTTTCTATTTTTATTTTAACATCACCAATGACATCAATGACAACAATTTTCAATCATCTATAGACTATATTCTATACACCTTTGACATCAATGACAACATTTCCAACATTTATTCTCTTCATCTAAAAGCATTCACCAATATTCCCCAATGATTTAGTGGCCTCAGAATGATCAACCTTGCAGCTGATTGCATCTGAAAATAACAACTTATAATTTGAATTTACCCAAGCCAACAACTTGAAATTGGAACAGTAGCTGCAAAATGGAAACATCCTTGCACAAACAAGAAATGTGAGCATGGTAATGACTGGAAACACTTTTGTAAAGGCTGAAAATTCTTTCCCAACAGTGACCAACTGAAAATTGCTCCATCTTGTCATTGAACTCACCAGCCCACTTGTATGCATGCAAATGGAATCATGTGGTGGCTGATTTGTATGATGACAGCAACACTAATTTTGAAAATTTCACTTGGATCCCATATCAATATTCGGAACTTGCAATTCCCAATCCTTGAGCCTTGTGATAGAAATGATGGCTTCTATTTCTCCCTTCTATTATTACCACCAACTATATAATTTGAACCACAAAAAATCTCAACATCAATCTCAAAAAATGAATGATCAAAAGATTGAAAATTATTTTTATCTTCTTGCTCAAACCACTGTTCTTGTTGACCCAAACATGTACAAGAACTTCTGATTTCTATGGAACATGCTCTAAATCAAAATCCTCTTGAAAACTATCAAGCTCATCAATTATCTACTTGATTTTCTTTTCCATTGCTTCATTCTCTTGATCCTTGAACTGTTTTGAAGCATCAAGATGATTTTCTGCCTCTAGAAGTGACATTTGAGAATTTTCTAAAGAGTCCTTAGTTGATTTGAGCTCAAAGGTGAGTTCATCAACCTTAATCTCCATTACCTTAGATGCAGTTAGGGCCTCATCTACAATTTTGATGGCCACATCTCTATCTTTAATTAGATGCAAATATTCAGATTTCATTATTTCAAAATTGCACTCTTGACTATTTGTAAATCTATGGTAGTGATAGTTTGATCAAGCTGTTCCCTCTTCACATTTTGCATTAACTCTTCAAGTTTTTTCATGTTATCCAACCTTGTTAGGACTTGCACTTCATTCTTATCTGTCACCAACAATTGATTCTTCCAATCTCCCTCATGACATCCAGTGTCATGCAATGATAATGAACTATTGTTCGGATCAATGCAATAATCAACATTCTCTTCTAAAACATACCTGTCCATAGTCTTCCTGAAAGTTACTCGAATTGGTTTCTTGTAGCTCCAGCTCACTTTCTGAATCAGCTTCACAAAATTGATCTAAGTATTTACCAAAGGTTGCTGTTTTGACATTCCCAGCAAGCTCAAACCCATCATTATTCACTGCATATCCTTTGATAAGGTCATTTTGGAGCTCCACATCATATGCATTTGAAATTAAGATATTTTCTTCTACACAGGAAAGTTATGAATGCTCATCTTTCTCAAATTCAGATTCATTAACAGCTTCATAATTTGGTGACATTGACCTCTCTTCTTCGTCATGCTCTATAGTCAAATAAGGCCTCAATTTCTCTTCTCATTGTTTAACAATTTTAACTAGCACATGCACAGCTAGAGAAATATACTATTTTTCCCTCAAATCAGTCAATATGATTTATAATAATTGTTGGGAAATGTCGTCACTTTCATTCAAAGTCAAAGTCATAATTGTTTGCATAGAAGTTACAACATTTCCTACATGATTTTCGTTGCTTGAAGCAAAGAAATATTGAAACATGTTAAGAATAAGATCCTCACAATCAAGATCTAACATAATAACACATGATCTGATTTTTGCAACAATCTCTAAAATGGTTACCAACTTAGCAAAAGGACTCATGATATCATCCAAACCTTGAAAACTATCCACAATCAACTAAAATATCTCCTTCACGATACTGCTGTTATAAGAAACCTTTGGAGCTATTGTTCTTGTAATTTCATTAATGCAAGAGGTAACTGTAAGTTTCACATCAATATCTTGGTGTCTCATAAGCTTACGCTTGACCAAATACGTCATTGATGGAGTCACAATATGTTGCATCATCACAAAATCTAATTGATCTAACATAAATAAACAACTCTCCACTTCTTCCAAAACACAAAGTAAATTATTTGTAATGTCCCCGTTTTCCATCCCACCTGAAACATTAATTAATTTAATTATGAATTGGCATTGGGGAATATTTAAAAGATAATTTAATAAAGTCACTTTATGATAATGTGCTAATTGGTTTTGGCGAGAAAGCCGAAAAAGTGTAATAAAAAGGACATGTGAGCTCATTTTTGATTATTCTTGGAAAACATTATTTTATTGAGGAAATGGTGGAATTCAGGAGAGTTCAACTTTTTGGCACTTGAGGACGAAAAACCTCCAGTCTATGGATTTGGACGGAAACCCAGATCCTTCCAAAGGCGGATTCACCTTAGGATTTGCATTTGGACGCCAACGATTGGTTAATCAATTTACATAAATTTGTGAGTCTCGTTCCGAGACAAATTTCTAGGGTTTGATAATATTTAGGAGGAAGATTTATCTAGTTGTACAAATCCTTTATTTATTCAGTTTGGTCGATTTGAATCAGTTTGCAATTTGCAGAGTAATTGATATTTGTCTTTTGTATGCAAGTTGGTATATTTATTATATAGAAAGGGGTTGATTTTATGTAAGGCTTGATATCATAGTATTGGTTCTTTTATTGTGGTTGATCATTATAATCAGATAAGTCACCTCCTTTATTTAAATTGATTGCTACTAAGTTGGATGTGCCTCTAACTCTATCAACTAATATTCATATATGCCTTGGGATTACTATCAGAGGCACTGGAGTCTTTGTATGTAGAGCCGCCTATTTGAAGTCAAACATCAAGTCATGGGAACTTTGGCATTATTTGAGAGGATGTCGACCCCCTCTCTATAGTCGCTAGCCTTGTACAAGTTGTGGGTGAGTTGCTCATTGAGTTGGACACCCACGTGTGGTCAAACTAGTCCAAGGGAATGTAGCAACACATTTATTAGTGTCGCCACCTTCTAGGTGCAGGTCGTGGACCTTTCATGCTAGTTGTGTATCTTCTAAGGTGCATCGATCATTATTGGAAGCATTAAGGAAGAGTTGCCACTATTTACTTCTTCTACCAACCTCCTTGTGCAAGTCGTGGGGTCTTCACATTGGGGCACTAGATACTTGGAGCCATGATCATTAAAAATAAGGGATATTATTTTATTCATGGGAAGTTGAAGTATTATGACATAGCCTTTCCTTAGTCCTAGCAACCGCATAGCAGAGGAGACTATATTGTGGGTGTGTACGCGGATTGCTTGGCATATGCTAACAAAGGCTCCTTGTCAAAATTCTAGGACAGCGTGGAAGCCAAACTTACATCAACCTATGTGGTGAACAGATATCTCTGTGAAGAGGTTGCAGGTGGCATTAAGTGTATACCTTGGGTTATTATCCATCGATGGATGAAGTTGGGTCTTTGTTAGGTTAGCAAATAAAGAATAGTAAGTGTTATGTATTGAGATTCTAAAGTGTATTAAATTTTGGAATATCTTTCTTCATATTTTGCATTATAATTCCTGAAATATATATATATATATATATCTATGCAAAGTAATTAAGAATGCAAGATCTAGATTTTCCCTAGAATGCAATAAATTATATTCTCTAGTAAAAAATATTGCAACTCAAACTCATGTAAGCATACATATGAATTGGTAGAACCCTAGGATGATATTATCAACACTAACAGAGATGATATCAGCCTTGAGAACAATTCTGATTTTTGCAACAACAGTCAAATTTCTTTGCATCAACATGAGATAATAGCCATTACACATGAGGATGATGGTTTTGTGGGCTTCTCTAACGTTGATATTGAAGATTTGGGTGATAGTGATGCAATAGGTGTCGTGGATTCAAGCCACAAAGAGTTTGATTTTACCAATCAGACTTTGGAGGATGGGAATGAATCAGAAAATCTACCTAATGATGATGGGTTCCAAGATAGTTTTTTGGATGTGCATGCATCTACTTTGGAAAAGGAAGTGTGCAATGATAATGTCAAATCAACAGCTTCTAACATGTCATTTGAGCCATTCCATGAGGTACATAACAGCAGTACCTGCATTTATGATGTGTGCAAAGTTGATGGCACACATAATGATTCGGCCTCTTATCATAGTGCTGATTTCAAATCAGAAAATTCATGTGGAAATGATGTCACAGGGGTCTCCTCACTTAGCAGGGCAATTGAAGGTGAACGGAGGCATGATTTCTACAGCCTTAGAACAATTTGATGTTGCTTAGCAGTTGTTGGCAAATAACTGTTGGAGTACTCCTAAAACAGATGAGCACTGTAATAGTGGACTTTCCCTTGCAAAGTTTCATGCACTTAGAGAAGCATTGGGGGTAATGAAAAATAATTACCTACAATTACTATCTAATAGATATTATCTTTTCAAGTGGGATGGGATCTGTTATGATGCGTTAAAAGCGAAAGAGGGGGAGGTTGATGAGCTCACTTATGAGCTTGAGGTTACCATGGATTCGTTGAAGAGCACTCAAATGGCCCTTCAAGAGTCTAAGTCACGGATTGATGAGCTTACCGTGGAGTTGAGCTTGGTGCAGTCTTCGTCACCTACAGATACAGTTTAGCTATCTATGGCAGCAGTTGGTGATGAGCATACATCCACGGATTGTGATAATGTGCATAATGAGGATGTGGCAACATCCATTTCAATTACAGGTGCAGGTGACACAGATGGGATGAGTACTTTGGATGAGATTAGCGGGGAACAATGTGTTACATTTGGTGTCCCTAAGAATAATCCCATTTCAGGTGATGTAGAGAGTTGTGTGACTAATCACAATGCTGTTCCATTTTATTCATAGGAGGTATGTAGGGCATCAGTACTCATGTTGATTTGTTTACCTCTCTTGGAAGAAAATCAAAGATTTCATCCCATGCAGCTGATTTTGGTCAACTACCTATTGAGCCACAAAGATAGAGGGATTAGCTGAAGGTCACTGGAGAGAAGGTTGATTGAACCTTATCTCGTTTTGATTGCACACATAAGTATGTCAAGTACCTCCTTTGGTCAGCAAAATTTTAGGGGAGATGGTATGGGGTCTTGACTGGTACTCCTATTCATAGTTTGCGGTTTATTAGGAGCATTTTGGAGGAAATAGAACCAAAACACCTCCATTTGCTTCATGATAGAGATTATGCTATTGGGTACGCAGAGAAGGTTGGTAGAGCATCTACCCAATTAGCCATTTGGGATCAGAGACATGATTCATCTTTTGATTCGGGAGATGAGAGTGATGAGGAGTGTGATCCCCATGACTATGACGGTCAGCCATTGATGCATGCAGGTGCATTCTATCTTGACTGTATAGTTAGGAGTGCTCATCACTTCTCCTTTAGTCCACACACAGATGACTTGACGATGCGTAGGTGTGGATTGGCTCGGAGGTTATATCATCAATTGTGGGATGAAGTGTTACCATCTACAGAAGATGGAACTAGAGACTGCAGGTGTCCAACTATATTATTCGAAGAGGATTTCTTGCAAGATCAAAGATCAGATTTCCATCATGCTCACATGTATCTGACAGAGTTTGCTACTTCTTGGTCTCAAAACATTCCATTGGAGACATGGTTTCAAGGAGGTTGTGGTGTGAGTAGGCATGATGGCTTGGTTAGTTCTTTCTGAGGTGATAGAGGAAAGTTATATCATTTCCTCGTCTTGAGAGAACAACATAGAGATGATTCTCCACCATTATATGTTCCTGTTGGCATCATTGTTTCCCAATTGATCGGACTTGCAGGCTTGGGCGTGCTTATTTGCTTCATATTGGCAATTTAGGAGGATCAATTGCATATCTTCTAGCACCCATGAGGGATGGTCATCACATCTATATCTGGTTAGCAGAGGATGGAGAGAGAGGTTGTGTTGCAGACACTTTGAGATATTCTTACCTCTTCATGGTGGATGGATGTGAGTGGCGGTTGTGTTGGGATCCAAGTGGTGACGGGTCCGGCACTGTAGTTCGGATGGATCCCAATGTGTTGCTTCACCACTCTCAACATGGTTAAGTTGATATCAGAATAGTGGAGTGGAAGTCAGAGGGTGATATGCATGGCAAACTTCCAATATGGGTTTGGGATCTAGGGATATTATGCATTGTTTTTATGATTGGTAGATTGTCCTACATTGGGGTAGTTGCCTGTGGTGTTGCTGAGCATAGTTTGATTCCTACCCTGTGGATTTAGTGGATACATTGTTGGGAAATCTACAGATTTCTATGGGATCCTCCTTGTGCATTAGGATTCCAACCAGGGTTTGTTGATGAATATTACAACTTGTACATTGTGCGGTTTGCATATAGTTTCATCTTTGATCCACATGTACATGGGCTGATTTTGATGCACAAATCTTGTGCACATGAGTTGGAGAGTTGGTATGATGTTTATCCTTGCACAATTGTCCTTATGTTGGTGCAGCTAGAGTTGTTTGGCGATATGTGGGCCATTTTATAGTTCTTCCCTTGGGCTTCTGGTGGAGTAGTGTTTCTGGTTCAATTGGCATTGCTTGAGGACAAGCAATTTTGGGTAAGGCGGACTGTAATGTCCCCTTTCTAGCAAGCATCAGAGTTTGGAGGATTAGCCTATCACTAGGTCTTCGTAGGCTAATAATGGTGATTAGAGAGCCTTGTTTTGGAGATATTTGGTATCTTAGTTGGCAGTTTGTAGCATTTGGCATCTCCTGATCCTTGGCTTATTCAGAGGCGATGTTATTTAGGGGTTTTTGGCTTCATTTGTATACACTTACTATTTATAGTAAGTCAATTGGATGATAGATGCCAACCTTACTATTTATAGTAAGGCCTCATTTGTATACACTTACTATTTATAGTAAGGCCCCCGGGTGAGAATTGGTTTCAGTGGATTACCTCCTAGCACTGACGGAATCAGGAAATAATGATTATTGAGGGAGTTATGTTATTTTAATTATTATTAAAGTAAGACTTTAATAATAATTAATATAAAGTGCATATCACTAATGAATTAAGTTGACTTTATATTTAAGGGGGCCATTAATGATATAAAAGCTAAAATATAGTGACTTGGATATAAGCGCCCACTTTAATGAAATATAATAAAGTCACATCAAAGAGCAAATGTTTATTATATTTTAAGGTTTTATTTGCTCTTGGAAATCGTACCTTTTATGGAGGATGTATAAAAGCTTATGAAAAAGCATGAAAAGAATTTATTCATCCAACACTTGAAAATTACTTTTGTTGCTTTGGGATTTGGAGAAGAAAACCAGGGTTTTCCTTCAATTTGATCATAGAGAACGTCAATTCTCTCTGACTCGAGCAACCTACAGGTGTGAGGTAGCATCCAAGGGTTGTATCTTCGGGTGGCTTTATTTTTGAAGTCACATTGAGCACAATAGAGGAGATTAGCATCAGTTTTCACAAGGGTTTGATAGCAAATCAGTAGCTTGAAGCCAAACATTGATGAACATTCTTATTGCTGTTATGTGTCTTATTCTTGGCACATGGGAATCATAATGTGTTCATATTTTAAGTGTTTAACATCATAAATCTGTAGGGTTTGAGAAGAGCACTGCTGGTGATCAGATTTTATCTTCTGTGAAGCTTTATTGCTGATCATAATTGTTGGGCCGTACCTTTAGACATTTCTAGGCTATACCATTCATCCTTACTAGGCCATACATCTTCTAGAGGGAGGCGTGTGAATATCTAGGCTGAAACACCTAGTCTTTTGGCTGCATAACACCTGCAATAGGAGCAGCCTATTCATGGCATTCAGTCTCAGGCATTTTAAAGGTGGAGAAATCAAGATCTGCTGATAGGCATCCATGAGAGAGGGTCTGACAGTTGCTGTTATTAAGTTTCAGATTTGAAATTTAATATGCTTGGCTTTCGGGTATGGAGTTAGATGATTTCTCAGGCATTGTAAAAATCTGATTTGAATACATTGAATTTTGCATAGCAATTGTTAATCAGATTTGAATATAAATATATTAAGGGTTTGCTTCAGCAGTTGATTAATTTGCAATAGTTCATCATTATTCTTCAACTGGCATTTGTACATGTTTATTTTATGCATTTACTCTGCAAAATCTTTACCAAAATCAAAACAAGAAAAAACTTTGAAACCCCAAGCAAAATATACAAGCAGAAACTCAGTTAGCAAGTGTCCACCAAGGCTGGGACATTTCAAAACCCCACTTCTTCTACCTGCTCCTCATCAAACATGTAGGGCCTCAAGTTACCCTCACATTGTTTGAAGATACTGTGAATGAAGTCATAACCAGTTGTAGACACCACCTGCTCTTGCTTTAAAACAATAAGCAATAGAGATAAGATAGGTTGGGAAATTTCATCACCTTCATTAATAATTGAAGTCATAATAATCCCCATGTAGTCCTGAATAGATTTATCATGTTCCTCACTGATGGAATCTAGGAAAAGACGAAACATCAGTAAAATAAGGTCATTACAGTCACAGTCAAACATAACAATACACGATCTCACTTGTGCATTCAACTCTAGGACTTTGACCCTCTTCCCAAAAGGACTTCTGATATCACCTATCCCATCAAAGCTTTGAATAATCAGCTACAATATCTCCCTCATTTTGCCAACATTATAAGGAACACGCGGAGCTGTAATCCTTATAATTTCACTAAGGCAAAGATAACTGTGAGCCTTATCTCTTGGTTTTCGTGTCTCAATAACTCGTGCTCACCCAAAGAAGTCATTGCTGACATCATTACTATCTGCAACAAATCAGTAGGCGATTGTCCAACAAGACTCAAACATTCTTCTATTCTTCTCAAAGTGACCAAGGTATCATACTCGAATTGAGATTGACTTCCAAGCTTACTACCTATTTCGTAGAGTATTCTTGCCAACCACTTTCTATCACCTGATACCAATTATTTGGCTCTATCTAAATCATACCTTTAAAATCTGGACTGAAAACTATGAGTTCTTGTCACTCAACACAGGATGGTAGGATCCAAGCTCTGATACCACTGAAATATCCCACCCTGAATTGAGATATTTGCTAACTGAATTCTGCTCTTCCTTTTTGTTTTTAGTTTTAAAGTTTTTGAAGATATTGCCAGATAATGCATAAAATTACAGAACAAAGAAATGCTGAAGCACAAATTTAATATTAAATCAGATTTATTAATGTCATGAAATTTACATTGAAAGCATTCATACCCGGATGACAATTTCTGCTCTTGAAAGCTCTGTTAAAACCTTGAAGGATGATCTCCAAGAAACTAATGAAGCTTTGTGATAACCTCTAAAATAAGATTATCTCTCATAATGTCCTTGGGTGAATTTTGGGTCGTCTCTTCTACATGTTTTGGTCTGATATTAATTTGGAGCATATCATACTGAAAATTCAGTCATAGTGTCAATCTGAACTTTTCAAAAGTATTGGTTCTTTGTTGTTCATGCTTAAGCGATGACATCCTTCTGTTGGTACAATCAATGAAGTGAATTAATAAAAGGGAAACTCCCAATCGTTGATAAATCGTACAAAATTTTACATTATCTGGAAAGGAACTTTACAGTGGTATCAGAGCTAAGCATCCTACCAGCCTAAGGGTGGTCAGAAAAATGTTTCAATTAATCCATTCAGATCATAAATTTCAGTTTGGGCTACATGGCTACTGTGAGTGATCCAATGAAAGCTTTGTTTGAATCACTAAAGCAAAATCAGATTTCCATTGAAAAAGGATTTGAAATATGTTGCAAAGAACAAGAGGCCACCAAAGTTTTTCAAGAGACTTAAGTTTGTTGGTAAGAAGCTGAAACTCTTACCTCAGGTTAAAGTAGCTCTTCTTAACATTTTCGAGGAAGCAGAAAGTTGTCTTTGTAAAGTTGGACAGTCACCTTCTCAAGAAATGTGTAAACCTATGACTCCTTTGGTGCACTCTTTGGTTAAGTCAGAACTTATACAACATCAGGATGAAGAGGTAAGAATTGCAGTTGTCACTTGCATTAGTGAAGTTGCAAGGATTGCAGCCCCTAAAGCACCCTATGATGACGATACTATGAAAGTAATACTTCAGCTGATGGTGGAGAGTTTTCAAGGGTTACATCATGTAAAAAGTCCTACCTTTGGTCAGAGAGTTAAAATCTTGGAGATTATGGAGAAGGTTAGGTTATGTTACTTCCTGGTTGATTTCAGGTGCAATGATTTGATTCTCCAAATGTTTGACTACTTCATTTCCGGAATCAGAAAACGTCATTCAGATAATGTGAAGACAAGTATGTTCAGTAACTCCCTGATCCTTGATGAAAATGATGATGTTTGCACACAATTACAATCAGATTTGTTAGTCATTTGGAGAAAAGAACATGTCTCAACTGCAGCATATGAACAAAAGGAAAAAAATCCATTTTATCGTACTAAATTCAGCTCTAGTAAAGAACAAAAGGAAAAAAATTCGTTGAACTAAATTCCCCCAAATATTGAATTTTACTAAAATGTATAGAGCCTAATAAATATGATGTAAGTTGCTCCAATATATCATATGAATTAAATTACTCTCTTAATAATCAGCCTAAATCACCAATAAGTATATTGCTTCAAGAATGAACAAACCTTCATACACTTCTTGATAAGGGAGGCATATGAAATTGATATTGTTGCGATGGAAATCAAAAGTTAAAAACAAATTCCTTAGTAGAAAAATTGATAGTACCTTCGCATAGCTAGTGGCAGGCGTCGACGCTCCATCCATATCTCCACATCACGTCGTCTCAACTGCATTTCTAATCTCCTAAGTCAACAAATACACATAGTGTGAAAATCACAAATATCCTTGTTTGACAACAGCATATTAAGCAAACAAGAATAAATATAAACGTAATCCCAATATAGGTTGGACCCTGCAAGAATATTAAAATTAGAAAATAAACAACTTAACCATCAAACATCCACCTAAGTGAATTCTAATCACCTCAAAACAGAAATTAAAAGAGACATCCTTTTGCAGAAGCATTTGTTAGCAAGTAAAAAGTCTTGTTTAATAAACATCTTCAATATGCCCTATTTTATTTTCGTTGATGTTTATTCACCAAGATCTCTTTTTCGTCACTATTATTAATTTATTGTCATTGCCATCATGACAGTCAAATGTGTGATATGTTTATGTTAAGCAATGGTTCTAAAGACTGATATCAGTGGGTCCGCAATATATAATGTTAGAGATTCCTCCTTAATAGTGGGTCTACCACATCTCATTATTGATCAGATTCTTCTGATTGATCTCAATTTGAGATGACCTTATTCTTAATATCATTATTAACAAATCTCTTGAATATCATTCATGAGAAGCTATCTTTAATTACCAGATTTAATGAAGACCATGCCCTTATATAAGGAGAAACTCTTTCAGACTAAAATCAACATTCTAGTGTATGCATTTCACCTATACTTCTCATGATAATTACTCATTGCTCTATTTTATTTTTCTCCTTTGTTGAAGTTAATGTCATTTTTAGTCTCTCATACATCTTTTGGTGCTGTCCTAATGATGCATTGTTGAGATCATAGTTCAAAAACTTTTAGAAAAACTCACCGACTCGCTAGTAAGGTGTAATGTCCCCCTTTTATCAGTGATCTTATCAATTGCTCATCAGCCTATTCCAGAGTCCCGTAGGCTCGTTGAGATGAATCAAAGGGTTCCATGTTTGGAGGTTTTGTGGTCTTTCCTCAATATTTACTATTTATAGTAAATACTATTTTTGGTAGTTAGCAGTCGTCAGTCTTCAGCTCATCATGTTCTATGGAGCAGTTGTTCTGAGTTGAGCTTTGGCATTTTAAAAGTATTATTTTGATGAAATTCTTCATTTAAAGGCAAATTGTTCTAATTTTAAGTTGACCCCTGTCATGTCCCCGGATTTGAAATCCTAAAATATAAATGCAAAAGGAAACAAATGATATATATATAATTTGGATATCTTATAATTATGATTATCGGAGATAACATCATAATTATAATTATTATAGATAATATTGTAAATATTAAAAAAAATGAATAATAACAGTTTAATTAATAAATACATAAAAGATATAAAATTATATAAAAACAATAAAATCACATTATATAATACTAAAGTAAGAAGCATATAAATAAAATAATATCAAGTATAAAAAATTACAAATGTTTAGCGGTCACTATAATATTTAAAATGAAATATTATAAAAGACATTACACATGGTCATGTAATATCTTCGATTGTCGTCTTTTTCCAGCCGCAACCCTACCTTAGCGCCAACTCAATCTCAGCGTGATGTTGGCTATCACTGTAGATTGAAGATTGGATGGAAGGTTACAGGGCCGGCTCATATTAGGCGAATTATGCTTATCGAGGAAGGAGCCAAAGGATTACTCTGGGCGAAATCGTGAGTCTATTGAATACGTCTAATTGGGGAAATCATGTGAGGCGATTCCTTAGATATCAAC
This sequence comes from Sequoiadendron giganteum, assembly GCA_007115665.2. NCBI lineage: Eukaryota > Viridiplantae > Streptophyta > Pinopsida > Cupressales > Cupressaceae > Sequoiadendron > Sequoiadendron giganteum. The sequence goes on along the minus strand of CM021104.1, from coordinate 390,744,513 downwards.
GACTCTGTCATCAACTTGGACTTCCCTCGTATTCATCAAAGCCTTATTACTGAGCATGATCATGGCATATCATTGGTAGCAGCACTCGTATATGAGTAGGAGGCCGGAATTGTAAATAAGAATGTATCCTTGGCATCACAGACCTGTATCTAGGATAGGACGAAGTCAAAGAGTCATTACCTTGGCATTAAAATCAATTATCCGTTAACACCACATGCAACAGCAAGTAACAAATGCGATCTATCGCACAAGAGATAAAACCTTACAGTATGAAGCAATTAGTTAACGAGCTCAGTAATCTAAATCCAACAGCGAGATAATAAGAAAGGTAGTAATAATGTATAGTTAAAATAAACAAATCGATGCATGGGAAAGCACCGATCCACCTTGTAGGCAAAAGACATGCCTTCAAAAATAGGTTGCAACGAAAGGATGTGTCCTTAGGCCAATTGGGGGTATTAAGGGAGAGATTTCAAAGAAGAAGGGGCATCGACCAAGTTGGGAAGTCTATATACCTCTACAAGCAGACCAAGTGTTCCCAAGGGACTAGCGATCATATAATAGAAGCCGCATTAATCAGTGTTGGATATTAAATATCCGACCAAGATGCAAGTCACACAAGGAGGAGGTATTCAAATTAGAACAATAGTTACATGTTGGAAATCCATGTCAGCAAGTTACCCATTCATACTTCGTTATAAAATTATGATCAAGAAATAGCATCCTTATATGACATCAATATATACGAGGATCAACAATAAGGATTGTGATTGTAAGACTTAAAGCCAAGATTTATCTTACTTAAAGCATTTAAGGGGTAAAATATATTAAGCTTGTGATTCTAGGGCAAGATTGAGGATTACCCCAATCAAGGGACATTACAATGGTATCAAAGCAAAAATCTTGCCATCCTGTGGAAAATAATGCAAACCTACCACTAAAGAAACTCTAGGAATAATGACCTAGGAAACGACCTCCTAGGTGACCCATTAAGAGATGAACTCAGGGATTTCATGGAGAATAGTGATAAGAAAACCCAAGCCTTACTTCAGGCCCTCCAAAACTTGAGCAACAATAATGCAAAGGAAGCAAACTTTAAAAACAACAATCTCACACAAACCACAAGTGCTAGACCCACCCGACCCTCGTTCTTGCCAAGTGAAGAAACCATGGGAGAAAGCAATAACAATAGATCCCTCGGAGAGGATGTGGATGAAATCGTGGTAGCATATTGCAGACTTGATCCTGAAATGAGAGAGCTCATGCCTTTTAAAGACTACTGTGAGGCCAAACAAAGAGCTGCCCTGAGAAGGAAGAATGATCCAACAGATAAGGATCTCAAGAGTAGGGTAAGCAAACTAACCCTCACCAACTTTGACAGAGAAGGGAAGACCACCGCACGATCTTGGGTTCAAAAGTTAGATACCTATCTATCCCTAAGCCCAATGACAAAAGCAAATGCCATCAAGTTCGCTATTTTACACCTAACCGGGATGGCCCATGACTGGTGGCACCATGGCCTAATAACTCAAGGTCATCAACAAGTTACCACCTACGATGACTTTACTCAAAAATTAATCAAAAGATTCAACCAAAAGCACCCGGAATGGTACTTTAGGGAACGCACACAAGTAAGGTAGCAAGGCACTATAGAAAGTTACACCACCGAGTTTCAAAGACTAGCTGTCATGGTCCCTGAAATTTCCCAAGAGAGACTCACCTATTTGTTCATAGAGGGTCTAAGAGGATCAGTCAGAAGTATGGTGAGTGCATTAGAACCCAATCGCCTAGATGAAGCTATTCGGAAGGCTATGAAATATGAAGAAAGCGAGCCAAGGGACAAACCCAAGAACTCTACCTCATCATCCATAATCCCTCACAAGGAAGAAAGGTCAAGGAGGGAAGATCCACCAAAAACATGCTCATACTATAACAGGAAGCAAGATCATGGACATATGTGTCAAACAACGAAAGACCTAAAAAGGAAGGGGTTGTGCTTTGACTACAAGAATATATGGAATCCAGGGCACCAATGCAGTAAGAAAAACCTTACAAGGAAAGATTGGTGTCGCAAATGTGAGGAAGTTCGGGAACCAGGACATAGATGTGGACAAAAAGGAAGACAAGCCTTCAGCATGAAAGCCAACTCTAGTCAAGTTTCAAAAGATAAAGGTAAAGAACCAAATAAAAGGAGGAGGTACAACGAAGGAAGAACAGAAAGAGGAGACTCCTTTAAGGAACGAAGCTTTTTCAAGATGGCGGTCATTGCGACCGTTGTCATTGCGACCGAGGGTGGACATTGCGTCCGATAATGGCGGTCATTGCGACCGATGGCGGACATTACGTCCGATTATGGCGGTCATTGCGACCGATGGCGGACATTGCGTCCGATAATGGTGGTCATTGCGACCGATGACGGACATTGCGTCCGATTATGGCGGACATTGCGTTCGATAATGGCAGTCATTGCGACCGATGGCGGACATTGCATTCGATAATGGCGGTCATTGCGACCAATGGTGGACATTGCTCCGATAATGGCGGTCATTGCGATTGATAATGGAGGTCATTGCATCCTATTGGAGGACATTGCGTCCTATAATGGAGAACTTTTTCTCTAGAGGGAACTAAGCAAACCCAAGAGGCTAAATCATAAGAGTAAGGGAAAGAGTTGGCATGATGGATCCTAGGCTCCCCATCAAGTCATGCTTCCTATAATCCCTTATGGTTGAACCCTCCAAAGATGTTAAGAGTACTTTGATTAAATTAATGATTGTCCAGGAGTTTACTAACATTAGGGGTGAGTGACTATGATTTGCTAACTAGTATAATGAGGGTGAATGATTCTAAATTGTGTGCAAGCCCTCAACATGACTTCGACCCAACGACGAAATGTTTTTTAACCCCTTGTTATTTAGATCAAGGATAATTTTGGGACATCCCCAATTAAGGGAAACTAAGATGTTTGATCTCCCAAATCATAAGTTGCTTGAGGACAAGCAAATTTGGGAGGGGAGGACTGTCATGTCCCCGGATTTGAAATCCTAAAATATAAATGCAAAAGGAAACAAATGATATATATATATATATATATATATAATTTGGATATCTTATAATTATGATTATCGGAGATAACATCATAATTATAATTATTATAGATAATATTGTAAATATTAAAAAAAATGAATAATAACAGTTTAATTAATAAATACGGAAAAGATATAAAATTATATAAAAACAATAAAATCACATTATATAATACTAAAGTAAGAAGCATATAAATAAAATGATATCAAGTATAAAAAATTACAAATGTTTAGCGGTCACTATAATATTTAAAATGAAATATTATAAAAGACATTACACATGGTCACGTAATATCTTCGATTGTCGTCTTTTTCCAGCCGCAACCCTACCTTAGCGCCAACTCAATCTCAGCGTGATGTTGGCTATCACTGTAGATTGAAGATTGGATGGAAGGTTACAGGGCCGGCTCATATTAGGCGAATTATGCTTATCGAGGAAGGAGCCAAAGGATTACTCTGGGCGAAATCGTGAGTCTATTGAATACGTCTAATTGGGGAAATCATGTGAGGCGATTCCTTAGATATCAACGACTCTGTCATCAACTTGGACTTCCCTCGTATTCATCAAAGCCTTATTACTGAGCATGATCATGGCATATCATTGGTAGCAGCACTCGTATATGAGTAGGAGGCCGGAATTGTAAATAAGAATGTATCCTTGGCATCACAGACCTGTATCTAGGATAGGACGAAGTCAAAGAGTCATTACCTTGGCATTAAAATCAATTATCCGTTAACACCACATGCAACAGCAAGTAACAAATGCGATCTATCGCACAAGAGATAAAACCTTACAGTATGAAGCAATTAGTTAACGAGCTCAGTAATCTAAATCCAACAGCGAGATAATAAGAAAGGTAGTAATAATGTATAGTTAAAATAAACAAATCGATGCATGGGAAAGCACCGATCCACCTTGTAGGCAAAAGACATGCCTTCAAAAATAGGTTGCAACGAAAGGATGTGTCCTTAGGCCAATTGGGGGTATTAAGGGAGAGATTTCAAAGAAGAAGGGGCATCGAACAAGTTGGGAAGTCTATATACCTCTACAAGCAGACCAAGCGCTCCCAGGGGACCAGCGATCATATAATAGAAGCCGCATTAATCAGTGTTAGATATTAGATATCCGGCCAAGACGCAAGTCACCCAAGGAGGAGGTATTCAAATTAGAACAATAGTTACATGTTGGAAATCTATGTCAGCAAGTTACCCATTCATACTTCGTTATAAAATTATGATCAAGCAATAGCATCCTTATATGACATCAATATATACCAGGATCAACAATAAGGATTGTGATTGTAAGACTTAAAGCCAAGATTTATCTTACTTAAAGCATTTAAGGGGTAAAATATATTAAGCTTGTGATTCTAGGGCAAGATTGAGGATTACCCCAATCAAGGGACATTACAACCCCTTGGCCTAAGGTGATAACTTAAGTTGTGTTAAAAGAGGGACTTGAAGGGGGCCGCCTTCATGGAGAAATTTAATGTTTTTTTATTAAAGTCTCTCTTGCCTTAAAATGGATGCCTATTTGAGAAGATTATTTCTTTTTTGAAAAGTAAAATATGAGAAGGCTTTTGGCGTCCCATCTGAGGAATGTGAAGAGTCATCCCATTCTCTTATGTGGCTTTCCTCCAGCATTTGGTATCTCATGTTTATGCCAAACTTATGCTGTCGAAATGACTACTCATTTTGCACTTCAAGGAAATGCTGACCTCCTAGTACCATTCTCAATTTCATGTTTGCAAAATAACACCTAATTGAATTATTGTTGCTTCTCAATCGGATTAGCCGAGAGAGTTCAAAGATGAATTTTAGAGTGTTTTACCAGTTTTGCAGTTTCTGTTTTGCACACAGTTGAAAGTCGAATTCATTCACAGTTGAGTGTATGAATTTAATTTTCTTCTGGGCATTTGATCATTTCATTCCTAAGGTCTAGGCGACCATCTCCAACAAGTTTCAGAATTTATTTTGAAGTGTGGAATTTTAAGTTGCAAAATCGCCCCTCAAGGACCATACCTTTTTGTGTGCATTGGGAATTGTGTCATTAATGATTGTTGGCTTTTTGGAGCCGTTTCTTCGTCACAACAGGGGCGCCTATCTTCCAATTGACCATTGCACTTGATTTCACGCAATTCGGAGGTATTTTGCTTCAGTTATGAGCATTTGATTATTTCTGCAGTTGCTCATATCTCATTTCCAGAATTGCAGATTTCTAAATCAGAATTAATTCAGTTGTTATTTCCATCTTTTTTCATCATTTCTCATTATGTTCTAACATGGAAACATTGTATAGCTTGGTGCTTGAAATATGGTGAAAAAAACATTGTAATTTGCAACTCTCTTTATTTGTACAAACTGTTAACAGTAGTACTGTTTCAATTTAACATTGTTGCATTATCTATTTAATTTCACATTAAGCACCCCTGGATGGTATACTGCCAGTGAGGATAATTTGAATTGTCAGCTCCTTCATACCCACTATCAAGTGGTGAATCCCCACTCTTAAGTGGATGTCTGCTGCAGCAGAAGAAGTGTTTTAATTGTAATCTTTTCCCCCCCACTGTTTGGTGATAGCGTGGAAAGTTCTTTTTGGCTGGTTATCCACCTTTTTCATTTCAATTCAGCATTTAGCACTCCACCATATGTTAGCACCCCGCCTGTCAAAGGATCTTGAGTGCACATTCTTGGTGTTGAGTTTAGTCTCTCTCGTTCAGTGTAATCTTTGTAATCTTTGATTCAGTAGATCCTAGGGATCCTCTGACCATATGCCCGCCCCTCTTCCTTAATTGGTTTTAGGGCGCATTCTTGGTTAGAGTTCTTTTATGCACGTTTTGGGTTATGCTAACATTAACAGGTGCTTGGTTACATTGTAAATGTTCATTTAAAAATCAAAAAAATTGAGAGAGCATATTTCAATGGTATCGGAGCAGAAGTTCCTGCCATCCTGTGGTTTTCAGCCTATCAATTGTCAGATGAGTGATAGAGAAACTAGATACTTCATCAAAAACTAGGCCAGATCTCAGATACAGTTTCCTCCAGTGCCAGAAGTAGATACATTGTTAGAAGCCTTGAGAGAAATGGGTAGAACAGTTGGAAGAATGTCAGAAGAACCCCGACTCTCAATGGAAGAAAAAGATGCCCGAATAGAAAAGAAGTTTGACAACATGTTAGACATGATGGTACATTTGCTAGCTGAATTGGATCAGCAAGCTAGTCAGAACAATATTCAGCCCCAATAGAATCAAGTTGGTGAAAACAGTGGTAACAATGGTGTTAATGGAACTTATGGTCCCGATGGTCATAATGGTTCAACGGTAAATGGAAGGGATAGAACTGTTGGACAGCATGTTACAATCACAAGAGGATCTTCATCTAGACCTCTTCTCCCTACATTCACTCCAAGAGAAGAACCACCACCAGAAGTTGGGTTACCTTTTGCTGATGATACTAGGCAAGCATATATGGAGTACATCTCATTACCCCCTGATATGAGAGATGCATGGACCTTTGATCAATTCATGAATCAAAGAAGTAGAAGAAATGGTGGAAGGAATGAACATCGTCCTCCAATGAATCATAGAAATGATTTTCAACAAGCATTGGGAAAGATCACCTTAGACCACTTTGATGGAAGTAATAAGTGTGCACCCAGGGTGTGTGTGCAGAAATTGGATAACTATCTTTCACTTAGACCAATGCCAGAGGAAGATGCAATTAAGTTTGCCACATTACACTTGGACGGAGTGGCTCACGAATGGTGGACTCACGGTTTGGTCACTCTTGGCCATAACCTTCCATACCTATGAAGAGTTTACCAATAAATTGATTGAAAGATTTGATACCAAAAATCCTAAGCTGATTTTCCGAGAATTGGCACAGTTGAAACAACAATGATCTTTAGAAAATTATGTAGCTGATTTTCAAAGATTGTCAGTAATGGTGCCTAACATTACTGAAAGAAGACTTGTGGTATTATTTGTTGAAGGTTTAATGGAGCCTTTGAAGGGATGGGTCAAAGCCTTTGATCCACTGTCATTGGATGAAGCAATCAAGAAAGCAAGGGCATGGAGTTAGCTGCTCCAAGGCCAAAATTTCAGTCCAAACCTTTCAAAAAGGATAAGAAGAAGTTTCCTCCAAGTCAACCCAACAAGTATCCCCAAAGGATATCTGATGAACTCCGTGATCAACTTAG